>JAQGBE010000007.1:0-50931 GCA_034698225.1 Scheloribates latipes | reverse complement strand
ATCGCCGGTCAGTGCAACGTTACCCTCAAATGGAAGCCTCCGTCACACAACTCAGTGGACTTTCGGCTCAAGATTGTCATCGAAGACCGGCCGGGAATGTTGAGAAGAATGGTCGGCCAACTGTTTGTCGGCGGACTCGACCGGCCCTTCGACGAGATGAAAGTGACGAAAGAGCTGAGACAATACGAGAACAAAATCATAGAATGTACTTATGATATGAATAGCAGACAATGGGTATTCATGAGGGAACGGACCGACAAGTCGTTCCCCAACAGCGTGAAGACGGCGGCCGCGGTCTGCGAGTCGATCAAGAATCCGATCACTCAAGAGATTCTCCTCCAGTTCATAGAGACCAGGGGTTACGTCACCCACAGTGTGAAGCGACCGATGGACGGCCCGGACAGTGGTCTTATGCCACCGCCCAAAGTGCCGCGAAGATAATGATCAGACAAATTATGTAATGATTAGATTCCTCGTCGACTAACTAAATGTCTCGGCTTTTAGTCATCGATTCGTCATTTGTTTTATTATTATTTAACGCATTAATGTTTCGACAAATTCTGATTCATTTAAATTAATTCCGATGTAAAACAAGAAGAGAATTGAGTGAACAACAAATTGATTGCATTCTTATGTTTCGTTTCCTTTGGATTAATATTTTCGCTCAACTCTTAAACTTATAAATAGAGTCATGTCTTGTATTATGTCTTTGAGAACACGTGAATCGATATTTTCGGCTAAATTTTCCTCACATTTCGTCAAAAAGTTTCTCATGAATTGTGTGTCTCATGAGGTGTGCTCTGCGTTGGATGTGTTGGATGTGTTGCATAGTGTCGAGGAAAGTGAGCGCCAGTCCGGCGAAAGTAGTCGAACACTAATCTATTATCAAGTGATTCGAGTCTTGACTCGACTCGAGTCGAGACTTCTTTCGAGCAATAATTTCTCGAAAATTTTTAGTGAAGGAAAAAAAGATTAATTTGTGTGGAGACGAGAGAAAGACTTATTTCGTCCAAATGGGGAGAACAGAGTCGTCGGACAGGTATGAGTGCTATGAGTGAGTGCTTCGCACCGATGATAGACTGCAAAACCAGTTTTTTAGTTGATTTTCTAGTCTAGGAATTCGATAATCGAGCGATTGTTTCGTCCGATTCGTTGCCTCTCGAGACGAGTCGAGAGACTGACTCTGAGTCCGAGTCTCAGACTCTGAGACCGGTGTGAGTCGAGTGCGAGTGTGAGCCCAATGTAGGTGTGATTGGGAGAGAAGCAGATCAGAGATTCGGAATTTTTTGCATCTCTCAATATATTCAAGGATATAATCCAAAGGTTAACAGCCCTGAGCACCGATGCCAGCACTCGCACCAGAGCTGAGCCCATCACAACTTAATGTATTCCCAATTCTGTCCCGGATTTTCAACCGATTTTATATACGAATCCAATGCATAGACGACTCGATCGACAGTTGAATCGTTGCGATCACTTCACACAGCTTTCCATTTTCGGCGGACACCGCAGGCTATTCGTGGTATGAGTCGAGTCGAGTGATGCACAGCCAGAGTCAGTGCCACCAGAGCTCAGACCAGTGCCAGCTCTGGCTATGGCTTTGGCGGCACCCCTTATAACACACCATTCAAAAGCAAATATTATCCTTGAAATAAATGTTCGGCCATAGGATAGGAGAGGGACTCAGGAGAGGGAGAGAAGAGAAGAGGAGAGGAGAACAGAAGGGGAGAAGACAAGAGTAATGCCGTTCTGCCCTAAACATGCGAATTCTTGAGAGAGAGAGAGAGAGAGAGAGAGAGAGAGAGAGAGAGAGAGAGACCGTATGGTCAGCAAACAGGAGAACCCTTTCCAATGAAAGCGAGCTGAAGATAATTTATCCGAGTTTAATGACAAACTACTAAGAAATATGAGCCCAACCAACGACTGGATTAAGAGTTTGAAACTTGGCAGTTGCTCTCAAAAGAGATAATACGGGTTGTGAACAATTGAAAAGCTTGCAATTCCTCGAGGACCAGGACCAGGAGCAGGACTGGCAGTGGCAGGCATTCTTGTTAAGAGCGTTATCTGCATTCCAAGGGCTGGTGCGCTGACCGGTGGCACTACACTACACCCATGCAAGGGCACACTGTATGGCAGTAGTGGTCAGTGCGATGCCGTCCCCCTCTTCAGACCTGAGACCTCTTTCCTCGTCAGCGATTCTAAATATATCCGTCGATACACTTGTTGTTTGTCTTTACTTTCCGTTCCTTCCATTCCTTGGCATTGCTTTCCATTTACTCTTCACTGCCTTTACTCGCACTTAACTATTGGTCACTCGCTGTCAGCAAACTCTGACCAAAACGCCCTCAATATAACCCAATAAATGTCTATATGTGTAGATTGGGTTATCCCGGATGATCCGGTCAATGGTGTGCTGAGTGCACACCACATCACACCCTATATAAGTCTAGTGTCCACTATTCAAATCACATTTTGTCCCATTCGTGTCACTCATTCGCACAAACGTCTTGTCATTTGGTTAAACAATGGCTAAGTTTCGTAAGTAATTCGTAGCCAAAGTGTGGCCAACCGTCCGCTCGAGCCGTCCGTTCCGTTGGCGCCAACAAACCAGGTAAGAGTCAATAGATGCCATAGAATAGACCAGAATTGCCTGACCAGTTGCCGGGTGACTGGAGACCTGTAGCGTGGCCACCATGGCATGCTACTGATAGTGATACCAATGGGTTATTAGCAAGGCTATTGACACTTGGGCTATGGCTATGGCGATGGCTCGGGCCGAATGGGTTGATCATCATCTTGGATGGATCATTGTCTCAGTTGATATCATGAGGTGAACCTGTTTTGCGGTGCAATGACTCAAATGGCCACTAAGTAGAGGCAATGGCATCGCCAGCGCCAGTGCCAGTGCCAGCAGAGGCATCACCAGAGGAGAGACTATAGCCCTCAGCCCTCAGCCATAGTCCGCCAGTTGTGGTGCACTTCTTCTTTGTATTGCTCAGCTATTCTTCAGAAGTATTCAGAGGTATTGCATTCAGTGTGTGTGTGGAGAGGCAGAGGCAGTGCAATCTCAGAGCTATAAGTGGTGCTGTGGTAGTGCCAGCGTATAGTCGAGGACAGGCCAGGACAGGCCACAGTCAGAACCGGTTGTTGGGCACGAAATTCCCATACTCTCATGCAAGGGATCAGTTGTGGGCACCAATCAGTGCGCCCGCGCTCACAAAAACTCGTTGTAAGTGAACGTTACCTCAAAAGCAGTTTAAGAGGAGGACAGAGAGGCAGCAGTGGATGTGGTGGTCGCACACCACTCAGTCCGGAGCCGCTCTCAGCCCTGACAGACCTGTCTCTTACTGTTTGAGAAGCGCTTCAATCGCTGACTGTTTGGCTGAAAACTGGAAACTTTTTGCTCGGAGTTTGGCTCCAATGCTATGCAGTGTTGGTTGCGATCGACTCATGCCTTCACACGACTCCTCACCACAACTGCAGTAGTGGTGAGCAGTGGGACAGCACTACAGCACAGGACTACAGGACAGTCAGTAGAGTGAGTGCAGAGCTGTTCACTCCTGTGCTGAGCACTAGTGCCACCAAACTGTGCCTCAAAACTAACTTTTTGTCACTTATTTATATCCAATACTTTTCATACATTTCAAACACTTCTCGCTATCCGACGACAACCTGTTGTGTGTTGTGCTGTGCGGACCGACCGCCGACCCGAGGATTACCGCCGATTGTCTGTGCTTTGGATGATTGTGCCTCTAGTCCTGTTACAACCAATTCATGACTAGATCCACACTCATCCATGGCTCCAATCGCCGCCATCACACCAGCCGACCACTGCTGGTCACCACCGATGACGCCTTCGATATGTTTGATGAATGATATGATGAATTGAAATAAAGATAATTTGGCGCAAAGCAAAGGCACGGCACAGACAGCACAGACACTGGCGTTGTCTCAGTCAGAGTCAGTCAGTGTTGGGCTCAGTGTTGGCCTCCATTCAGAGCAGACTGTCGTTAGTTAAGGCTATCACTGCTATCCCTATCCCTCACAAACCACACACTTATCGCACATTTGCGTCGATCAACCCTTTGAACGCCAGTTAGCGTTGCAGTGAAGGTCTCGGCCGACACTAAGCCAGCATAACTTGAGCCGCACTACTGGCCCACTTAGGCCCAGGTGGTGACCGACCCTAAGACAGGCGAGCCGCGGCTGGCGGACAGTCTAACAGACAGTCACTAATAGGCAGACCATTAGCCGGATTGGGATCACTCGCTCTGTACTCGCAGTCAAACAGTTTTCCGAATCAAATCAATTTGATTGGACGGCCGATAGTCAGGTGCTGTGCGATCAGCTCTGATGGCTCTGTCATTGAACCGCTTTGTGAGCTCACCCGGTGAATGGTGCCCGGTTGATGTGGCCACCATCGTGATTCATCACCGGGTAAACATTCATCCGGGCCGGTCCACTCGTCCCGCACCCGAACCCGAAATGCAGGCCACAGACCGGCCGTCCGATCCCGCGCGACCACCGATTCCGTCCGGTGCTGACATCTGGTGGCCGCCAATCTTAACGCTAAAAGTTTGAAGTTTGCCGGCTGACAGTGTTGCTTGATTTGGATGGGATAGGCGATCACTGATGGCGATGGCAGGGGCTGTCAGTTGACGCGTGACTGCCGTTGGATTCAAAAATCAGTGACCAATACTGAGTTTACATGGTTTGCAACCAATTGATGGCAAACCCGATAGACTTGTGTCTGATGTGCGCTCAGATCAGGGCTAAGATCTATGTATTGAAGCGATGGTTCGAAGACAATAAATATCTTTTGAAATGCATTGAACACAAAGAGATCGAACAGAAATGGATTGGTTTTCATCTGAATTTCATTATTAAGTCGTCGAACGATATAATCGATTGTATGAATAAAGTAGAGAATTCTCTCCTGAAAATCGATAAAATGAATCCCAATTACCAGAAACTGATAGAAAGTGAGATCAAGTTCTTCGCCGACGAGTACACCCAATCGATTAAACCACGTCTGGACAGCATAAAGGCGGCCGAAGAGAGTCACGTCAACAAAACGGCCGAATCTTACGATCTGACAGAATACCAAAAACTAGACATTTCGATGGCCAACAACCAGAACCTCATCAAAGAGATCGCCGAATGTATAGAAAGCGGTCGCGAGAAAGTGGTCCGCATTGAGGTCAACACCAGAAGCGCTCTGATGCAAGTGAAGACCGGCCGCAGAAGAATACAAAGAGCGCGGACAGTCCAGGCCCGCATCAATCGCTTCAAATTGGTTCTGATTGGCGTTTGTCTCGTCCTCGTTGTCATCGCTGTCGTGGCCGTAGTTCTAGTCTTTAAATTCTTCTTTGAATTGTTTTGATGTCTTTGTTATTATTTTAATTTATTTTACTCTATAATTACTGATTACTATCTGTTCATTAAAATAAACGTTTGCCCTGAACAAATTGCATCACTTTGTTGGAGTTCTATTTTTGAGTTAAACGGTATCATCTAGGTGACCTCAATAGATAGTCCAATGAATAGATCATATGAGTGGTCCGTCAGAGTTGTGGTAATAATAGGGCAATGTCTTGATTAATGGATCCGGTGATTAGGCATTGAACGACGACAGGTCATGATCCGAGTGGATCACAATGTCTAGATTTAAATGGATTTTTGTTGTCATTTAGACAATAGTTTAATCGGAACTGATTTGAATTGGTTTTTATTGATTGAATGATTAAACCGAAAGTAATGTCAAGTATTTGTGATGTCGTGAGTTTGAGATTTGAGTCCGTCTTCAATGCTCGGAAGTGAGTCAGATCTGTACTTATTGATGACCGGCTCGTTCTCGAGGTCGTCCCACACGTCGTCCTTGATCTTGGACATCGTGCTCTCTGTCTTCACCGTTTCTTTCTGCTGTTTCTTTTGTTTTCTTCGGATGAAATCAATAGATTTTCCGGTCTCTAACTGCTTATATTTGTTGCTCCGGTCGGCAGTGCTGTCCATCTGTTGGTTCTGCTTAAGACACCAATACATGCATAAGACGATCACCAGAAGTGTGGCCAACAGTGCCGTTATCACTAGGATTGTGGTCAGTAAAGAGCTGTCACTGTTCGGGTCCATCACTCAATCAAAGTTTGGCTTTGAATGACTCAATCGAATGCTAATTAGACTCAAATCGCTTCCAAAATAACTTAATTTTGATTTTGAGAAACCAATCGATTATTAAACGCTTCGCAAAACTATTAGACGAAACGAGAGGCCACTTGTCATCAGAGCTAAACTGTTTAGCGAAATATAATTTACAACGACTTCAAACGGCTATTAATTTAATTGTCATTTGACTCGGTATTAGTGAGACATCAGTCAAATCGCGTGCCATTTGTCTGATGGCCACTGATTCGTGACTCAAACACATTAATACAGTATTTGATTGAAAACCAAATTAAAGAGTAGATTAAAAGTTTTGTTGCAAATAGAATAAAAATCCATTGGACTGGAACTCAAACCGAGGACCCGAACGGGCCATACCTGCAGCCAAACCCAAACTCGCATTTCCCAGAAGTCTGCGTTAAGTGTTTCGCCTGAAACTGACAACAATTCCAATCGGAAGAGCACTTTCACCGCCCAATCGCCACCACTTCGAGTGATTCCCAGAACTGAGAACCGCTATAAATGGTAACACGTTTTTGATTCAAAACTAGAAAACCGGCGAATAAAGTGGTACAATAAATGTGTGTCAAAGAGTTGCCAATTGAGCTTGGTGATGGCAATGGCAACGCAATCTAATCGAATTCCTTAACACCAGAATCACGTCAGGCGCTAAAAATTGGTTATTCATCGGAATCGAGAATATTCTAAATGTTTAGCGCAACCGAACTCAATGTGAAATATGAGAGGTTTGACCGCAAATGACTGAAATGAATGGAGAGATAAACCAATCGCCAGTTTAATAGCAGTGGTGTTTGAATGTGTGACTCAAATGAATGTCATTTTGTCTCCGCTCTCAAAACCAATTGTGTATTCGAGTCACTCATTCGCGACAATCATTGCGATCACGAAAAGCGACACTTTTTATGAGTCTATGAGAGAAATGGTAGCGAATCGGGAGCTCAATCGCCAATAAAGCAAATGTGATCTCGCAAATGGTCGCTTGTGGCCACTGGCACGAGACCGGCCACCGGCACAGTCGGCACAGCTGATAGATCGGTAATCGTCGATCGATTGGAGGCAAATGAGGCAAAAGTGGTCACATTTTAAAGTACTTTCTTTTTAATCTCAATGAGTTTAATATTTAAGACTAAGTCCTCAGTCATTACACTCTTATATAACAGAAGAGATTTTTGGATCCATTTATTAAGGATTTGTCGGATTGTTGTCTTAGAATTGGTTTCTCATCAATGGTCTGGTCTTTAATCGAAATTAATAAATATAACACTAAATAATTGGGAAATGAAAACAAACGAACAGAGAGTCGATTGGGAGACAAGAAATTGTGTTTGAAATTAGTCGACCCGACAGTCGGCGTCGAGTGGTTTGCGGGGAAGGGATGACAATGTTTTGGGTCTCGTATCGAATGAGATAATTAATACCACATTTAAGTATATAATCAAAACATCGTTTTGTCTGTCAGTTACGACCAAATAAGAAGCGAAAGACACGAAACCCGAGCGAAGAGACGGTTGCGTTCGGTCAGTGTCTCTGTGTATGTGTTGTATGTCTTGTCTAACCGCTTGAATCAATTGGAATCATTCAGAAATGACAATCAAGTCTTATATTATAAAAATTAGATAATTAAAAAAATGAAATGCACTTGATCAAGTAAAAGCACTGCACAATTATCTTGTTTGTTTGTTTGTTGTCTTTTATAACATCTCACTTAAATTAATTTAAGTCAAATTAGCGATCATTTAAATGTTTTAAAAACAAAACTCAAACATAATTAATAATATAAATTATATGTCAATAATTTAAGAACTAGCATGGTTCAATTCTGGCTGTGGTTGTTGTCAATTTCATGGTAACTGCTATTTCTGGAACTGAAATAAGCAGATCAGTCAATGAAAATGAGTGAAACGACTCGTTTCGACAGATTATTTCGGGATTTCGTCGCCGGAAAACGAAAAAAGGAGTTCTGATAAACAAAACACAAGAAAAAACTGAACGAAAGGTGTGTTTAAACAATAATTTTTCTTGAATTCATTGATCAAACGATTTAAGAATTATTTTTTCACTTTTTCTTCAGAATATAAATCTCACGTTAATTATACACTAATTTGATTTGAGTACCAAAGAATGATTTGGGGGTCAGAGGGACCGGTCGTGGGCTGAGAGGGACTAATGACTCAAATTGACAAATAGGTTATATAAGAGTGGCCGAGAGCGCCCAACATTGGAACTTTTGCTCAAATTATAAATCACTGATCAAGTGATACAATAGGTGTGAATCAGATTCTTTGGGGTAAACAATGTTTGAACCAAACGTTACATCAGATTTGGAAGATTTTACGAACAAAATCCGATTATACCGAATAAAATCACTGATCGATCACTGAATTTATTGGTGTAAACAAAAGAGAAATCGATTTCTTCCTCAAAACCAAATCAAATCATAGAATAAGTCAATCAAAAAATCGAAAGAATTGTGTTCACACACTTATGTAACACTAGAGACGAGACAATTGTTCGCTCATTTCGATTGTATTTTTCATTAAAAATCGTTATTATTGTCCAAAAATTGTCTGATTATATGCAATAATAGATCGAATCGATAGCTTAGATGTCAATTAAGTTCAAAATCAAAACGGAATTCAGTTTTTGATGTTCTGCTGATTTTACAAAAGAAGTGATGCCTTTTGCCCAAAAACAACAAGAAGTCTACCGAAATATCGCAAATCAAGTGCTAATAAACTTATATATTAGGCTCGCCTTCATTGGACATACAGATCAAGTCATATGATAAGAGTCAAAGACAGAGAGAGTTGTCTGTTGTGTGACATTTGTTATATAAAAAGTTTGGTTTTCCAATCAATTAATTTTCAATTGAATTTAGTTTCTGATAAACAACCAAAAAAATAAGGAGAAAACACATTACAAAGCGATTTAATCAATGTATATATAATAGCGTTTTCTTTTCATTTTTATAAAACACGAGAAACAAAGGCTTTTAAAGACATGAATATCTAATGCAAATTAAAATTATTATTCGTTTTTCAGTGGTATTTCGGTTTTAATTTTGGACATTCATTCGGTATGTTTTGATATAATCTAATTAAAAGACTGTTTTTGTTTCACTTATCGGTTTCCACTTTTTGTTGTCGTTTAATATGCGATAAAAGTTAAAAACACTACGATTTTCTCAGTATTATAAACGTTGTGTGCAAATAATCGATCACTTATTTTGTCAAATAATCGAAATTTGAGGCAAAAGTATCGAATCGGGTCGTACGGGTCGGACTGGGAGTAGAAGAGATAGAGAGAGAAGAGATGCGAAGATCGTATTATTAATAATTATTGATTTGATGGGAATGCGAGGAACGGATTATTTCATTTATCAGTTATCTCCGCCCTCTTGTTGTTCGTCGCCGTCTCCCTGCGTGTCAGACGTCCAGAGCTGTTGACACGAGACACATGTCATTAGAGAAAGTGGTCACTCGTCACGGCAAAGTGGACTCACCGTCAGATTATCTCTGAGCAGCTGCATGATGAGCGTACTATCTTTGTAGGAATCTTCGTTAAGTGTGTCCAATTCGGCGATCGCGTCATCGAATGCCTGCCGAGCGAAGTCAGACAAACAGAGCGGTTAACAGTGGCGTCAACTGAGAGGTCGATCAATCAACGAATCCATAATAAGGTGCCATTAATGCCATTAATGTACTTCAGTATCGGTCTAATTGTCTCATATCACTAGCAATCGGTTAATGTGCGGACAGAGAGCAGATCCAAAGCATGGGTTAGACATCGCGGACCGCAGGCCATGTGCCGGACGGGCATTACCTGCTTCGCCAAATGACAGGCGCGATCGGCAGCGCTAAGTATTTCATAGTAAAAGACTGAGAAGTTGAGCGCTAGACCCAAACGGATCGGGTGCGTGGGCTGGAGTTTGCTTTTGCTAATATCGAAAGCTTCCTGATATGACTTTTGTGACTCTTCGACAACACCTTATTATGACATCGTTTGTGATTGTTTTGAGAGGAGAGAAGAGGGAAGAAGAAGAGACCCAATGAGTAATGCAATGCTCGCCAGACATACCTGTTTCGCGAGCTGACACGCTTTGTCGGGTGAATTGAGGATCTCGTAGTAAAATACGGAGAAGTTGAGTGCCAGACCCAACCGGATCGGATGCGTCGGCTGCATTTTGCTTTTGCTTATGTCGAACGCCTCCTGGTAGGCCTTCTGCGACTCCTCAACAACACCTGAGCGCCAATTAGTGATACACACGAGAGTTAGTCACAACACAACACATACATCACCGGTAGAGTAGTAGTAGTAGTAGTGGTGGACTCGCTGTTAGTGGTCTACTACTAGTAGTAGTCTACTAAATGCCTAACAGATACTTAACAGCTGATCATATTATAAGGAAAACAAGTGTCTTCACCGGTTAGAGAAAGAATAATAAGACAAAAGACAGGCAGAGATATGTTGTAATAAATGCCTTAATTGTTTGACAAACTATCCGACCGTAAAAGGCAATGGAATTTCAAGTCTGTGAAGACGTCTATCGAGTTGTGATTCATAAGGACACAGATTTGTCAGTCATTTCTAACGATTCAATTCCTCTGACAATATGTGCCATAAAATCAATTAATAGTTAACTTTTTCATCAAGTGATTAGCCTTTGCTAAGATCACTGGTTGAGACTTACTGGTCCTTTGGTCGCCGGTGGCCACTTCGGCGAGGTAACGGTAGTAGTCTCCCTTCATTTTAAGGTAGAACACTTTGCTTTCGGCGTTACTGGCCTTTGGGATCAAAAACTTGTCGAGAAGTCCCTAAATGAGGGACAATGGATGAGACGGTTAATTAGCATTTGTGGCAATGAGAAGATGACAGAAAACCAAGAGCCAAATGGAAAAGAAAATCAAATTTTATGATATAAATATTGGAGATAAGCGCCGGTAAGTCTCTGCAAAGGCTTGAGACTATTTAAAAATAATAATTCTGTATTGAATGCTAAAAACTAACTGTAATGCTGAGCGAAGTGAGAGCTCCGTCTGATTTCACATGACTCTGAGGCCACACCCACTCAGACATTATGTAAAGGCTGTGCTTCTGATGTAATGGTTAGCGCATTGACATCAAAGACTCACATCAGAAGAATGCCAGTCTTAAGCATTTAGATAATGGCAACAACTGATCGGCTAATCAAAGGGGGCTAACGAGGGAGAGGTGCACGAAGAGGACAGGACAGGACATGACAGGACGGAAGACTGAGGACATACGAGGACATCGTAGCAGATCTCTCGCAGCTCTTTCTCCACTTTTTCCCTGTATTCGCGGGCCATTTGCTGTTTCCTCTCGGATCCCTCGGTCTTCTGTTCAATGCTGGAGATCACTCGCCACGAACTTCTTCGGGCGCCGACGACGTTCTTGTAGGCGACCGACAAGAGGTTTCTCTCTTCGTTGGACAGTTCGACGCCAGTTTCCGTCACCTGCTTCATGGCTGCGGCCATGTCGTCGTACCGCTCGGCCTGTTCGGCCAACTTGGCTCTCTGGACCAGTTCGTCCTTGTTGTCCATCGCTTGAGTCGACGTTGTAAACGATTAAATAAATACGACCTTAAGAGGGCCCGAAAAGCAGTCGTTCCGCACGACTTTAATGACTTGGATGTGGTCTAAAAGCAAAGAGACAATCGATTAGTGATCAGATGTGCGCCAAAGAGTGCCGGTTAGTCATCGGTGGGCAGTGAGTGTCGGCACACATGCACTCTCACACGAGTCTCAGTACCGATTGGTGGCACACTCGGCGAGTGCGAGGGGCGGTCAGCGGTGGCCTCGAGTCAAGCGGGTGTCGGCTGAGTTAACTGACCACTGGCTTTGTTTGGCGACTAATCGTTTGTGACTCTGCGCTAATCAACTGCTAATGCAGTGCACTGTCTGTCCTCTAAAATGGCTGACAAACCATTAGCCACACATCGTTCGCATATATCGTATATATGGAGAGCCAGAGCAGAGCAGAGCCAGAGTCAGAGCCACAGCCAGAGTCACACTCAGCGTCAGACACAACCAGTTGTGAGCACTGGTGAGTAATGCCGTCTCTATAGAGCGCCGCAACACTTATGCCGAGAATGGAGTTTAAGGGCAAAGGCGTGAACCGCACTCTGACTGAGCGCTCGCACACTCCCGCCCGACCTGAGCCGCACTCGGCACCCGTCGCCAGTTGGCTGTGCACTTACCGATTGAGGTGAAGTTGGCCAACACTTGTCCACAGAGGTTGCGATGGAGTATAGCCGGCAGTTCACTAAGAGATGTATCTATCGTTCAGCGAATGAAATGCACTGACAAACCAATGGCTATAGACTGGTGTCTGAGTGGCACTACTGATGCACAGCAGCGCAGAGCAGAGCAGAGCCACCATTGGCTCAGACACACACACTATATAGCTCTCGGCAGCGCTCCGCACAACACAACACCGCATTGGCTCTGCTGTGTGTCCGGTGAGGTCTGCACAGCGCCGGTCAGGCGTGTGAAGCACAGCACGTCATCGCCGTCGCCGTCGCAACCGTTTAAATGTACGGCAACACAACACTACTGTAAAGAGAATCTATTTTCCTTTGATAGAAACATTGAGTTTGATGCCATACAACCCAGTGTTTGGGGCAACGATCAGGCACATTGTTCGAGAACATGAGGCCCCCGATTGCATTAAATTTCATATTAACTTTGAGTCTTCTAATGATGAACACAATTACTTTTTCAATGACTCATCTAGTTAATTAATTATTAATTATTAAAGATTCGTAATTTATAAATATGTTGTATTGTATCTCTATATGCCTTATGAGAGGCGGCCATCACTGCCTTCAATGTTTACATCAAAGGAGTTTAGATTCTCTTTACACTCCTGTCCTCACCGCTACTGCCAGTACTGCCACTACTGCTGGCTATGCCAATGCCTATCACTCTGCACAGGCTATGCAATCCAATCCAATCCCTGTCTGTCTGTGCTGTCTGTCTATGTGACTCAACGTTACACCAAAACCGCATGTCTTCAACAAATAGTTTGCCCGCACTTTGACTCGCAATCGCTTCGGATCTCAACTGATTGGCCGACCGCTAGTGCGAAGACAAGCCGAAGATACTAACGATTGTCTCTGTCCGCCAATTGCATCGGATCTGCGGTTTTCATAGACATTAGAGGAGAAATGCCTAAATCCAAGCGCAATCAGAAGGGTAAGTGACCATAGTTTGGTATAGTTTGGCATAGTTTGGTTGTTAATTGAAAGTTTTGCAACTCTTTCAGTCTCGTTGACCAAGACATCGAAGAAGACATTCGACGTGAAAAAGCAATTGGTTGAGAATGTAATTTATAAAATGGTTTTAAATTAATCGCAAACTAATTGTAAACAAATTGTTTGTTCAGATCAAAGACTGTTGCGATAAATATGAAAGGATTTTCATATTTTCGGTGCAAAACATGAGAAACTCGAAGCTCAAGGATGTCCGCCAGGAATGGAAGGACAGCCGGTAAGTGAAGAATAATATCTAATCTTAAATGAATTAGATATTAAATGATTTGATTCTTTAGATTCTTCTTCGGCAAAAACAAAGTGATGGCCATCGGTTTGGGCAGAAGCAAGGAAACGGAATACAAAGACAATTTGCACAAACTTTGTGACCGACTCTACGGTCAGTGCGGACTACTGTTCACCAACAGATCCAGAGATGATGTTCTTGCGTAAGTGATGCCCACAATTGTTTTGACGTAAAGAACAATTGGCTTTTGGTATATAATGTTTGTCGTCACTCGTCGAGCGAAAATTCAATTATCGAAGAAACAAATGAAAAGCTAAAGGAAATTGAATGATGAAAATGCATGTCTATTAGCCATGTCTTTGTGCGGAGCGATAAATAGTGATGTCTTGTATTTAGTCAATCATTGGCTCTATTTTTAGACTTGTGTTGAGATGTGATTCACAGCCAAAGCTGTTTTATAGCATTCGGAGCTTATAGTTGGAGACAAATAATTGTTTTGAAAATTTTGTCCAAAAGTAAACATCAAAATAAGTCAAATATGTATTAACTAGTCATCTATTTTGCATTTTGTGTCCCCAAAAGAAACCAACGAAGATTATTCTGGGCGCTCAGTGTCGTACAGATAGTCAAGAATAACAGTTATTTAATTGAGCCATAAACTAGATGATTTATTGCTCCAGTTAACGCGAAACTGTTGTTTATCAAAGCAGACAAATGTATTAACTGAGTTATCAAGCTCAGTTAGCTGTACTGCGAGCAGCACCTGTACCATCGGTGCGCATCCCGCGTATGCTGAATGAATGAATGGCTTGCATTGCAATCGCCTATCAAATGATTAATATGAATATGAGTTAGCGATGTGTTTGCAATGAATTTGTTCACTCGAGGCACTCGATTCGTATCGTTTTGTGGCACAGATTTGTTTGCTCTGTAAAACCAAACGCCGTTTCGCTTCACTCTTCAACCAACTCATAGCCAACGCATTCATAATTGATTTTATGATTGGCTGATCTTTGCGTAAGAGATAGAGATCTAATTCTGTATGCAATACAGAGATGAAAAGAAGACTATATAATCTCCGAGTGATCTCTAGTTCTTTGCTCTATTAGATTAGAATTCAATTTTGTGTCGACAATTGCTTTTGAATCGATTGGACGCCAACACAATATAGCGATCGCCAAAATATTCTGGCGATTCTGTCAGGAAATTAGTCCTTTGATGGCTATGTGTTGAACCAATCGATGCTTGCATTCAATTATTTTATGCATTTAGCGCTTCTTTTTCTCATCGCAAATATGGCTATTCTTTACATGATTTATACGCTTTCGGGAATCAAATGATTTCTCTATTAGTTTGTGATGAATACGACTCTAAATCGGGACAACACTTCTATTCTTACACTTCTTCTCTGCCCTAAGTTGAAAACTTAGGGTATTAGCAATTTAATGAATTATCCATAATATTCCCTCGTCTCCATATTATCTAGCTAATCTTGTCAATCGCTTTTTCCATTCACCATATAAACCAAGCTAACAATCTAACTATTGACCACTAAGTGTGCGTTCATTATGTCTTGAGGGCACTTTGTCACCGTCTGAGAGGGTTAATGTGCGAGAGAGAGAGAGACTGACTGACTGACTGACTGTTCTGATGTCGCGGACTAATAGACTTTTGAAATTTTTATTTTCGTATCGATTTTCAGTCTCAGACCATTAATAATGCATAGGATCGACACCGCAGTCGAAACTGTATGTTAACGATAAACCATTTGATTGCCGACATTGCGATGACTATTGCCTTAACCTTGAATTATTGGAGCTAGTTAATGACAGAATCAACTTTATAATGCTCATATCATTATCCTTGTCTATATTGATAATGATCCAGCAATTATAATCCCATCTAAACTTGTGATTTTATCCTCCTTCAGATGGTTCGATGAGTACAGTGAGGATGACTTCGCCCGCACCGGCAATATTGCCACCGAAACAGTCGTCTTAGATGCCGGTCCTCTCAACGAGTTTCCACATTCGATAGAACCTCATCTGAGATCTCTAGGAATGCCGACATCGCTCCAGAAAGGAGTGGTCACTCTTCTCAAAGACTTTGAAGTGTGCAGAGAAGGAGAGCCTCTGAAGTCAGAACAGGCCAGCATCTTGGTAAATGAGTGCACCACTCATGTCATGTCTTGTCGTGTCAGCCCTCTAATTGTCTTCAATTTAGAAACTGTTGGGCAATCAAATGGCCAACTTTAAGATGACCATCGAAGCCGTTTGGGAAAACGATGGATACTTCGAAGAATTTGTGCCTTTAGTCAAGAGTGGAGTCCAGGAAAGGACTACAAAACGAAGATCGAGCAAAAAGAATAATAAGTTCGCTAAAAAGGATCAGATGTCCGAAGAAGACAACGATGACAATGACAATACGGACGATGTGATGTCTGAAGACGAAGACGACGAGTGATCAGTAGAACTCATTAATTAAATAATTTAAATACATTTGAAATCATTTTATTGACAATTATTTTGAATAAAAAGTTATATTTTATAATCAAAATCAAGTGATTTGATAATTAGTCCGTCGATGACATCATTTGTTGATCTTAATGCTGAGTATCTCATAGTCTGCGATCTGCTGGAACCGACTCGGAGACGATCGGTCGATGCGGTAGTCGAGGGCTTTGGTGTAGAAGTCCATAGCAATGGTGTTCTGTCTGAAGACAGTTAACATCACTTTTTGCATATGAAACGTGTGTCCGATGGCGCGCAAGACGGACATCAGGTACTGGCCAGTGCCTAACCGCTGATGGCTGGCCACCACTTGCAGTTCATAGCAATAGACGGAGGACTCGGTGTCAGTGCCGCCCACTTCGAACCGGAAGTGTACGAAAGCGATCAATCGGTCAGTTGTCCGACACCTCAACACCAAGTGTCGGGCCGTCGGGTGTTTGAACTCTTTGAGTTTGTTTGAACGGTTCCAGCCCTGAGTGCTCGACTCGTAGTAGGTCTTCATGTTCTCTTCGGTCAGCTCTAACATCCATTGCTGGCAGTCTTCGTCCAATTCGGGCCATCGATGGCAACTGAGAGTCAGATCCAAGTCGTTGGCCCTAAATGTGTGGAACTGACCGTCGATTTTGAGCAATGGATTGTCGCTCTGATTGGCCACAGATATCAGCGCCTCTGCTCGGCTGCCCTTCTTATCATTCTTCTGGAACTTTGACTGAACAATGGTCTGCCGTTTCACTGAATTCATTGTCACAAAACAGTTGTTTCGATGTTTTGTCACTTTTGCGCTCAAATCAGATCACTTTGACTGACGTCGAGCGCATGCGTTGACTGACCTCTGGTTCGGTTGGTTTGAAACAACTTCTCTGATCAGTGATCACTTCCAATGACAATGTTCTTGGTCTTGGTCTTCAACTTATTCCAACTAATCAAACCACTTGTAAATGTTGTACTAATCAATGAATCAGATGAACACCGATAATGCAAATGGTGTTTGACTAATGGAAAGGTTTGCAAAAGTTTATTAGAACTCAAATGAAATTCGAATTCGAAGTCAAAAGTTTGTTATCAGTGAAGTCAGAGATGGATGTCATTCACGAGGTGTCCATATCTTCTTCGGACATCACTTGCTCTGTGTTTTGTTCGTTTTGGATGTCCTGTGCTTTTGATTTGTTGGTATTGACTCCAATGAAAGTGTAGTCCTGAGTGTTGGACAGACCGGTGAGGACACAGACGCCTAACCCACTCCTGTCGTGTCTCATTGTCCGCATTTGCTTCCATTGGTTGTCCTCCAAGTCCAACCACTCCACCAAAGAGATAGGTGTCTGACCGTTGTATCCGCCCATCACTAGAATCTTGTTCTCGATCACAGCGGTGGCGAAAGTGCTTCTCTTAGACATCATGGGTGGCATCGGAAGCCAAGACCGAAGTCGGAAGTCATAGCGTTCCACACTTTGAAGTCTGCAAAGAGTTTTGGTATAAATGTTTAACTCAACTGATAGTTGTCTCGCAATCAGACCTCTCGACTCCGTTGTTCCCACCGACGGCATACAGGGAAGACTTGTGCGCCACTAATCCAAGACTTGTTCTCGGAATAGACATCGATTGAATGAACGTCCAGGTCTTTGTAGTCAAGTCGTACACTTCGACAGTGTTTTCAATCATCTGATCGTTGAGTCCGCCGGCGATGTATACCTTGCGGTCGTGAAGGGCAGCGCTGGCGTCACTGCGAGCCATATTCATCTCTTCAATGCCGGTCCACTGATCTGTCTTAGGGTCGTATGACTCGCATGTCTTCATTCTTTGTCTTCCACTATGACCTCCCAAAGCATAGATAATGCCATCAGCGGTGACAGTACTTACATAACATCTTTGAGACTGCATTGGACTTCTTTGGTACCACTTCTTGACGATCGGGTTAAAACACTCGACTGTATTCAATATGTCGGTGCCATTAGTGCCGCCGATGACATACATGAGACCGTCGACCACTTGAATGCCGTGATAAGCGCGGGGTCTTTCGTGCGATAGTCTTGTGTCGAACCACAGATTGGTTCTGATGTCGTAGATCTCCATCAGAGTGGAGGGAATTCCTTCTTTCCAACCGCCGAATGTGACGACCATCTGATGCGGGATTCGCGGCCTGACCTCAATCGGCTTCAGTCCCACATACAGACCGTTGCCGTCTTTTTCTAAGTGACGGCTCTTTAAGAGATGTAATCAACGATTGGTTTACTTACTTCTGGACAAAGTTTTATAGTCTTTTAGAAACTGTTTGATTAAGTTTGTCGAGTCTTTGTCTTCGACGACGAGCGGATGACTTGCCATCTGATTCTCGATGAAAGACAACTCCAGTCTCGCGAATCTCAATCGCGACAGAAGACCGCAAAGTTTGTCGGTTCGGGTCTCGATGTGTTCGGTGACCCATCGGATGACCGCTTCGAACACTGTCTTCTCTGTCCGCACATTGAGCTCGTCGTCGATGATTATGGTAACCAATTCTGAGTAACCAAGAGATGCAAAATCAATGCATTTGTCGACAATCTATTGGAAGAAAGGCCGAGTTATCAAGTGAAGACACCGACCGATAATTGATAGAGACTTCTGTGAAATTGGTTTTGATGAACGCATACGAGGCGTTCGACAACTTGTGTCGGTATTTGAGACCCAATTGAAAGACTCGGACGCAGTTCTCGATTGTCAGTTGGGTTATCATAAACGTCAGACTCGAGTCCAACACATCTTCGAGATGGTAGTGCTCTGCGGTCACTATCAGTGGCCAAACGTCATCGATAGTAGTCTGAAGACATCCGGTGTAAGCGAAGTCAACGATTGACTTGAGACTCGACTTCACTGTCTCTTTGATCAGAGCCTTCTTAACAGCGGTTCCGTTGGAGAGAAGTCTCACTTCTGATTCTTGTATCTCTTGAATCAGATAATCTGTGAAATCCTTGCCAAGAGCTGAAACGGCAGCCAAATGAACGGTTTCTTCGCCGCCGTCTTCTGTGGCCAACAAAACGTCAACGAATTCTTGCTTTACTCTCAAGTCATTCAACACTTTTCCTCTGTCGTCAAATAGATCCCAATCGAAGGCTGTCTTCGGGCCGACACTGACATCAGTGGCAGTGTTGATCAGCGATTCTCCAGAATCTGATATCTGCTCGTTCTTGGAATTGCTCGACATTTGATCTGCGAATAAATTAGTTAAAATTCGATGTCAGTAACTGAGGAATGATTTGGAATGATCAACGGATCAACGGATCATTTCGAACCCGAACAATCAAAAGTCCAGTCATTTCGCGCGATGACAATCAAAAGCTGATACAATTCAAGATCTCTTGAAGAAATTGTTTTATTTCAATAAAAACAAATATAAATTCAATTTTAAAGTATAAATAAAATTAAACCAACATTTGGCCGAAGTTTGTTAGCCTCGAGAGGAATGGTTGGGACGGACACAACAGCAGTTCATAATTGTCGGTAAACATATCCGACAAGTCTTGAGAAGTGATGTTCTCCGATGAGAAAAGCATCGAATCTTTCGTGGATTCGTTGTTCTTCGGAATATCACCGAAAATTCCATCACTAGCTATGGTATTGTCGCTCACAACTGATATCATCGTTTCGTCGCTCTTCGGCTCATTATCTGATGACTTCGAGTGCCAGCCATCGTATGACTCGCTGTACGTAACGTCTTCAGGCGAAGAGATAGTGTCAGCCGATGTCTGTGCATATGTTTGTGTCGGTTCTGATGTCGAGTTAATTCTTATTTGCAATTCTTCTGTCTCTTGAGACACAATTGTCGACTGATTTGTTGAATAAATGTTTTGTGAATTTGTTTTCTCAACACTTGGAATATCACTCGGATTTAGACTCGACTCCAGAGTCGGAGAAAATAAATCAACGTTTTCGTAGACAATATTCTGTGTCTGCGATCCAACCGATTCGGAAATCATAGGCTTTTCATTGTCTGAAACACTTTGAACGGAATCGAGTGATTCGTCGACAACTGATGTTACGGACGGAACAGTCTTTGAAGTGTCACTAAATCCTTGGTTCCCAACTGTTTCGTTAGGATCCGATAGATTTTCACCTAATGAAACAGTTGCCGGCATTTGATCACTAATTTTAGTCAAGTGTTTGCTGTTATCCAGCAATTTGAATGGGTTTTCGTTGTCATCCAATAGTGAAAACAAATTCAAACTCTCTCTCAATTGTGTCAATTCTTCCATTTGGTTCTTCCTATGTCCTGAACAGCAGTCAACGGCCCCGATGTCGATAAGGTGTGCCTCTGTGTTGAAGACATAGCTTCCGGTGTCGACAATACATTGATTGCCATTCGTGTCAATCACAGAGCCTTTGGAGCCGTCGTTGTGTACAAAATTTGATTCGTCGAACAGTAGATACAAATATTTGAGTGTTTCGGCCAAAAAGAAAGATTCCATTCGGTCTTCGATGGTGTGATCGCCGACACTCTTGACAGTCGCGAACCCACACTCGGTTCGGGCCGAGCTCTCGATGGCATCGATGACATCGGCGCCGATGTGCAGCAAATGCGGGTCTTTAGTCGCGCGGTATAAGTAGAGCACACTTTCGATGAACTCTGGTCTCAACGGATAGCCGTCGCGTTTGGAATTGGACTTTGAGTTAGGAATGTCGTAGAACTCAGGAGTAAAGCCGTATTGTTTCCACACCTGATGATAGTTGTAGATTGTCTTCTTAGCTTGGTCAATGTCACCTATCAATGTCTTCAATGATTCAATCAGTCAAAGAGGTCACTGATTGCGGCCACTAACCAGAACTCCGGGCCAAAAGGCTTCGAGCGATTGGAATATAGGCATTGTTGGCGTTCCGCTGGTCATCTGCACCCACACATACCAGTCCTCTTTGCGGATGTACTTGTTTATTGCTTGGTAATTGTCTTCGAATGTCGAGTTAAAAGCGATTAACACTTTTGACAGGGAATCAGGCCATAGAAGCATACCATAGAAGACTTGCATCAGTTGAGGCATTTGCAAGAGCATCGCTCCTTTCACCAGATACTCAAAATAAGAATCAACTCCTCCTCCGATTCCACTTTCGGTTGCCGTCCACTTCCCGTCCTCGACATTGATATGATTTCCTACTAATCCTATTTTCGATCGGCTGTTATGCAAAGCATGAATTGCTTTCAAGGCTTTTGCCTCAAAGATCGGATCTCCTGTCAGACGAGACAGAGTTCCGAACTCTAAGACATATGTTCCGACGCCTGCGGTGCAAGTGATCGGAGTCTCGTTTTCAGGCACACCATATCTCAAATTGACAGTTCCGTAAGGCATTCCGGTTCGGCTTTCAAAGGCTTTTGAAGGAATGAGATGTGAGAACAGAAGGAACTTGAAGAAAGTCGTTGAAACGACTAGAAGATCCGATTACCAGGTAGAAGGCGTCGCGCAGCATCCTCAGCCAGGCGAAGAAGCGGTCCCTCACACGGCCAGCCCGGCTCTGTCTCGACCCCGGCCTTACGCGAGAGGAGGTGTGCCGACAATAAACCTCCGATAACTTGAAGTTCAAGCGATTAGTTTCAGAACAGTTTCAGTAACCGAGAAATACATACCTCTTATGTTGGTCTCAAAAACGGAGACATTAATGTTGGTATTGAAGTCTGCGGTGTTGGCCACGTGTTGGGCCACCCGTCGGAACTCAGTATAGTTGCCCAAAACGGCTAATGTGTCCAAAGCGTCGATCAGAGAGAGCGAGAACTGACCCCAAGTGTCGGTTCCCTGGCATGAGATGGGCTGAAGTTCATCGTAATTGGAGGCATACTTCAGGTAACTCTCATACGAGTGATAAAACATCGAAACAATTTTGTTCCTGAAGTTTGCAATCAGTGGTCAGTCGGAGCGGGGGGTCGGCGAGAAGTGAGTACTACTCACTTGTATTGATTGACTTGTTGTCCGGTGAGGGGCAGAGTCAGGCCCGAGCACTGACCGCTCACCACAAGCCAGGCAGTGGCCACCAGTGCAGTGAGCCATCTGAGCAGCATTGGTCACCGGCCAGTGTCAGTGTCACTGGTTGAGCATGGACTAGTTGAGAGTCTAGAAGAAGAAGATGGTCTAGAAGATGGTCTAGAAGATGGACAGGTCCTAACAGGTGACGGCACACACACACACGTGACAGATGTGCACTGTTTTGAGTATCGCTGACAGACTCGCAAACGCCAGACACCTCTGTGAGGCAGTGCGTGGAGTCTAGTCTAGTCTAGGCTTCACTCGCACAGCACATCACAATTCACAGCACAATACTTGACTATAACCCAGAGACCGACCCATTGGCGGTCTATTGGCACCGCGAAGCAGATATGTTGCCCAATATGTCCTGCAATCGTAAGCAGAGATCGACTGCTGCCGAGTCGGGCCACCGCTCGGCTGTGGTCGCTGCGGACCCGCCGCCGCCCCTCTGCTGGCTGTACAGTCTGAAGGCCGTGTGGTCACTGGCCAGACTGCTCATCTGATTAGAAGAAGGCTTTTGAGCCAGTCGATATTATTATAGTCAAGAATAGTCTGAAACAATCACTTATTATACCACTTATTACTGTTAAATCACTCTTTTGTTGGATATTAGCCGAGAATTCTATAAATTGTGTTAAACTATAAGAAACTATATATAAGTTGAATAATAGTTAAATAATTAGCCGATAATGTCGTTAATCTCATCGATGAGCTGCTGTTCGGCGCCGACCGAGTGGTGGTTCGGGACCTTCTTCAAGCAGTGCGAGCCTCCCGAGTGTGAGTGCCATTGACTCTCCTATATATTGTTCACTTGTTATTCAATATTAGTTGTCATTCAATTTGTTTTAATTAATCTAATCTAATCTAATCTAATGGCAAATGCGAACCAATATTAACCAATATAAGTGTATTCACAAGTTGTGCAATAAATAAAGTTATTGCCCAACACTGAGGCAGTTGTTGTCTGCAGTGAGTCGAGTCGAGTCGAGTCGAGTCTAAACTCTGTAGAGATGTGTAAACAAACCAAACCGACTGCCAGTCGAGAGTCAGTTCAGTCCCACTGGCGATGACAACAGCCCTCACCGACTCTTCCCTATAGTTTGAGCCGATTAGGTCACCCGAAACTAAATGTCTTGTCTGTCAGGTTGTTGTGGCTGTTGTTCGGCTCTGAGACCAAGGTATAAACGACTTGTGGACAACATATTCCCGTCCGATCCTCAGGTATGCACTTCTTCTGCCATTATCTCTGCTTCGCGCTGACCGCTCCGCTCTGGCCAGGATGGTCTGGTCAAGTCCAACATGGAAAAACTCGCATTCTATGCGTCCTCATCGCCCGAGAAGTTGGACCGAATCGGCGACTATTTGGCCCGAAGAGTGGCCCGCGATCTGAGCCGACATAGAAATGGGTTTGTTTTGGTTGTCACCACTTGTGACAGCTTTAGCCCCAATCAGACCATTCAATCACTGATTGAACTCTTGAATCCTAGGTTTGTGATCATCGCGATGGAGGCGATGGACCAGTTGCTAGTCGCCTGTCACGCCCAGACCTTGAACCTCTTTGTCGAGAGCTTCCTCAAGATTGTTCAGCAACTGTTGGAGAGCCACGAGCCGGACATGCAGTTGTTGGCCACGCAATCGGTCTGTTGTCTGGACTGAAGTCTAGATTGATAATCCAATTTTCGACCAATTAGTTTGTAAAGTTCGCTAACATCGAAGAAGACACGCCTTCCTATCACCGAAGATATGATTTCTTTGTGTCCAAATTCTCTTCTCTTTGCCACAACGGAAACAGTGATCTGCAGATAAGGAATATGTTGCGGACGGCAGGTCTGAACGGACTTAAGGGCGTCATCCGAAAGACAGTGAGCGATGACCTTCAGGCCGACATCTGGGAGGAGACACATATGGATAAAATAGTGCCATCACTACTGTTCAATATGCAATGCCAGGACGTGATCGGTCTGACCACTACCGACGCCTCATCGCAGTGCGCCACGGCCTCAGCCATCGCCGAAGAGTGCCTCCGCGAGTTGATCGGCAGAGCAGCCTTCGGTCACGTGCACAATGTGGTGAAGCCTATCCTCAAGCACCTGGACAATCACCAGCTGTGGAACGCCCGACACCCCAACGAGTTTGCGGTCCATTCCTTCATAATAATCATGCGCTCGATTCAGACGCAGCACTCGTACGCCGTCATCCAGATGCTGATGGCCCACTTGGACGACATGGCCCGCTCGCCCGAGTCCACCGACGTCAAAATCAAGGTCCGCATCGGTATCGTCAACGTGTTGTCCAAAATAGTGTCGATATCGGCTTCGGAAACGATGGGACCGGCAGTTCTTGAAATGATTAACTCATTGCTCCATCACTTGAGAACCTCTGTCAGCAATTGTCAAGACGTGACATACGTTGACGACGAGAAGCACTTCCAAGAACTAGTAATCAACACTTTGGGAGAGTTTGCAAACAATTTGCCGGACTTTCAGAAGATCGAGATTATGATCTTCATCGTGAATAAGGCGCCGCCAACAGCTGCCACCTCTACCATAGACATCCAGTTGCAGAACATTATTCTGAAGAGTCTTCTGAAAGTGACCACCAAATACAAGACGGTTCACATGACTCAAGCCTTTCCGAGCGCTTTCCTCAATCCACTTCTCTCGCGGTCGCTCTCCTCGGACCCCAAAGTCAGGCTCACTGTTCAACATATCTTCCATCAGCTGTTGGACAGACACAATAATCTGCCCAAAGTGGCCAAACCCATGTGTTTGTCAGCACCAGAACAGCTGACCATCGAGAAGGCCAACCGTCAAGACCTGATGTTCATGAAGAAACACGGCCTCGAAATAATTTTGCATATCTTTGAGAACATTCAACTGACCAATAATAATGAGAACAACTTTAACGCCATTTACACAACTCTGGCCTTACTTTGCGTCGAACTGAACTCAGAGGAAAACCTGACGGAACTCTTGAGACTGACGTTCGCCATCCAAGACCTGGCTTCGAATAAGAGCTCATCGCTAAGCGAGTCTCACAGGGCTTCGATTCACTGTCTCGTCGCCGGTTTTCTCTATTTGATTGGACACCTGATAGCGATTCCCGCGTTCTGTACTCACACCGAGCAAGTAATCAAACTGAGGAAAGAGAAGACTCCTTGGCTTTTGCCTGAGCTCAACGCCAAGCGCGGCGTAAGTCCGCGCAAAGACGTCTCCGATTCGCTAAATAATAGTCCCGAAGAGTTGGCCGAAGACTTGACTTTCAATAAAGCGATTGTAGCCGAAGCTCTCCAAAGTAGTGGCCACGACGTGACCACACTTTTAACGCCTTTTATGCCCCGAAATGTCGGTTAGTATTGCATTTAATAGTTCTCACACTTAGGAACTGATGGAATGTTTTCTAATTAAAATATTTTAGTCGACTCTTCGATGACCAGAAGTATCAGTGACTTGAATACAATCACCGTTGAGGTCGACAGCGCTAACTCATCGCCGGGACTCATACGAGTGAGTTATCAATGCTTTTGATGATCGGCTTAAATGGTTTTCGTCTCTCCAGAGACAACCAGAAGAGGAGATCACTTTTGAGTCGTTAAGAAAGATAATATCGGAACCGATCTCTGCGAGACAAGAAGAGCTGGAGATTAAGAGATTGCAAATCGTGGACCGATTCAAGAACGCCTCGTTTCACGATCTCATCAATCGATACGAACGAAAGGTTTGTCCGATTGACCGAAAACTTTAGTTTTTGACGGTTTGTCTCTCCAGTCAAACGATTTGCAACAGAAACTGTTGGAAGCGTTCAATAAGTTTTCTGATGATTCGAAGGCCAGCACTGATGTAACAGAAGTCGGCCATCAAGTGGACGGCCCGTCGGCTGCGGGAACCGAGACTGAATGGCATTTTTATGATAACCCGTTGAAGGAATTGTGCACTTCCGGGGTGAACAACAAAGGACCGCCACTTTTCGCGTTAAAGTTTCCCGAATTGTTTGTATATTGAAATTGAATTTACGATCTGTTGATTGCCTTTTAAGTTATTTTTCAACCCTTTTAGAGATTAAAAGATATTTTATTTGTCATATTTGTATCAATTCTTCGATTGAATTTGTGGTCGATTTGATCGCTTATGTCTGTTCGGTCTTCAGAAGCAATCGCTGGTTCGGCGAACGTCTGGTTCTTTAGAACCGAAACAATGGATTCGCGCGAAAAATATCCAGAATTTAACCGTTATTTTAGTTAATTTCAATTACAAGAAGTTTGGATCAGATTCAGAGATAGTTTTTAATTTTTTCAATTCAGAACAATTTGCAATAAAAACTGCAAGACTTTAGTCTCAGACGAGTGACTCCTTCGTGGTTTGGGTGTCCTGGTCGCGCGTCCTTGGCGTCTGTGTCGACGCATTTCTTTTGCTGACCCTTTTTGGAGGTCTCCACGAACTGCCACCTGTTCTTTGGCGTCTTCTGCGACCTCTGCCTCGGCCGCGACCTCTGCCACGACCTCTGCGTCGACTTCTGCCACGACCTCCTCTTCTCCTTGCTTTGCCGCGACGTTTTCCTCGACTTCTCGACCGCCCGCGACCGCGACGACTGCTTGTCGAACGCCTTCCTCGGCCACGACCTCTGCGGCGGCCACGACCTCTTCGTCGGCCTCTCCCTCGAGAACTACCTTTTCTTCCTTTGCCACGCTTTTTGCGTTTGGTCTCAAGACACTGTCCGCCCGATCGCATCACTTCTTTGGTCTCATCCTCGCTGTCCAAGACCTCGGGCTCTTCGCAGACTTCGATCGGATCCATTGAAAAACTGTATATTTGTTTGCGACTGTTCTCTAAGACAATCAATTTTGAAATGAAGTCAACGGATAATTTCAAACCTCAAACAATTAAAAGTTCAGTCATTTCGCGCGATGACAATCAAAAGCTGATTGTCATTCACGAGAAATGACTGAACTTTTGATTGTTCGGGTTCGAAATGATCCGTTGACTTCATTTCAAAATTGTCTGTCATCGAGAACAGTCGCAAACAAGTCAACAGTTTTTCAATGGATCCGATCGAAGTCTGCGAAGAGCCGATGGTCTCAGACATTGAGGCCGATGAGGAAGTGTTGCGATCGGGCGGACAGATGTTGGACTGCGCGACCAAAGACGCGGAGACCCAGACACCAAAGCGACGGCGTCGGAAAGGTCGCGGCAAACGGAAAGGTCGCGGCAGAAGAAGTCGCGGCGGACGGAAAGGTCGCGGCAGAAGAAGTCGCGGCGGACGGAAAGGTCGCGGCAAAAAGAAAGGCCGCCGCGGAGGACGGAAACGGGTCCGACCAACAAAGGGAGGAAAGGGTGGAAAGGGAGGAAAGGGAGGAAAGGGGAACCGTCGTCATGGCCGCGGTCGTGGACGCGGTGGTCGCCGCAGCAAAAGCCATGCATCGCATTCGGGTCGCGCGAGTGGAAGGATGTCTTCGGATCTTCGATGGTCTTGAATTCAAAGACAAAAAATTGTCTGATTTGAAAAATAAAATCTTGTTTTGAATTTATTTATTTGGAAATAAAAAATACTTAAAAAGCAAATAAATAGAATACTATTGTCTTAAGAGTGGTCGCAGTTCATCGGTGTTCGCGGTTCTAATACTTCTGGCCATCAAATAGATCGATAGCAACAGTGCCTGCAATAAAGACAAAATATGTCAGCTCTGGTGATATTATAAACTTGGTTACCATCGCTATATCAGTGACGAGAATCACAATAATTCCTTTGCGGTAACCGATCTGTTCGAGCAATACTCCGCCCAAAGTCGGGCCGATAAAAGCCCTGATCATAATGAAGCCAAGTATTAGTATTCCAATTTGAAACCGAGATCCGGTCTGTGGTCTCACCCGACAGAACAGGCGGAGAAGAACATCGCCGACACGAGACCATAGGTTGAGATGTCGTCGGGAAAGCCTCGTCTGTATATCGAGTCGTGCAGTGAACTGATGAAAGCGGTCACCAGTTTGGCCGCCATTCCGAAGCCGATGAACACCAGCGACACGATTACGATCCACAGTTGGCTAATGAAGAAGTCTTTTAGAAGAAGTGTCTCATTACTCGTTTCGCTGGACTTACGGCTCCACCGGAATGAAATCAAGAGGTCCTATGAATGTGAAGCCAATCACACAGAGGATGGATCCGAGAAGACACAGCTTCTTGGGGTCAAACTATCGGTGACAATCCAATTAACACCCAGATTGAGTCAAACGCCGAATGTCTTACTCCTTTATCACAAAGCTTTCCCCAGATGGGAGTTGTCATCGCGTAAATGGCACCCGAAATGACGAAAATACAGCCCATTATTATCGGCTGCAAACTGAAGACAATATGAGTTCCAATTAGTTCACCAATCAATCAGAAAGACTTGTCTTTACTTGAATTTTCTGAGATGTGGTTCGAGTGTCGCCGAATTGAAGCCAATGAAGTTGAGCGAAGTGGCGATGGCCAGCGCGTCCAAGATGATGCCCGGGTCTGATATGAATTTAAACAAGTTTCCCGACTTCTGAACCGAGTCTTCGGATGACTTTGGCATCAGAATGAATGTGAGAATGCCTCCCAAGAGGAGGAATACTCCCAGAATGGCAAAGGGTAAGGCAAAGCCGCCCAACTCATAGAAGGCACCGCCGATTGTCGGCCCGATTATCAGACCGAAGCCGAAGGCCGTCTCGAGTATCGAAAAGGTGACAGCGATTCTGTTGGGGAACTCTTTCGCCATAATCACATAGGAAGAGGTCATGAATGCCGAGGCGGACACGCCTTCGATGATTCGGATCACGAAACACAATGATATGAATGGTGTGCCGTACGGAACCCTATCCAAGAGTCCAAACAATATTGTACTGAAGCCCGCGATGAAGAGTCCGATCTCGCAGAGCAGGACTGACGAGATCTTGGCTATCATTTTGCCGAACAGCGGAGATGTGATCGCAATCATCAGTTCGTAGATCCCGAAGACAAACCCATATTGAGTGGGAGTCGCGCCCTTGGATTCGGCTTCACTGGGGAAGAATGGCGCCTGAAGACTGACACAGGCGGCCACCCAGAAGTTGCCATAAGCCAAGAGGATCAGAATCAACAATTGTCTTCTTGTTGTGGTCTCTTCTCTGGAACTTTGACTTGAGTTCGACTCTTCAATAGTGTTGGGAACTGAATAGTCGCCACTCGTGTGACCGGTCTTTCGCTTCTTGTCGCTGACCAGATGTGAGTCACTCTTATGCGACAATATTTTGTTCACTTCTGTAGAACAGCTGAAGGAATGGAACTGATGACAAGTGGACTCCATTTGAGTTAATAGTCTGGCGAAGAGTGAACTCAATTAAAGTTAAGTAATTGCCGTAACTATTGATTTGAAAATCAAACAAACATTGATTTTTATACTCACTCTTATCGATAGCCATAAAATGTGAAATGAAAAAGCAAAAGCAAAAGCAAAATGTAAAAATGTGCTTGATTACTGTACGATTAGTGTACGAGATAATCGAATGGTCTAAACAAGTTGCCACAGATGTGTGAAAACTTTGTGTTCGTCTCGAAAACAACTTTCAAAGACCTATTGAAACCTCATATCCAATGCAAAGAAGAGCCAAACGTATGGCAAGTGTTTGCTTAGACTTGAGACCAGAGATGATCACACTTTTCCATCGGTGGAAGTCTTGAGATGAGCTGATTAGAGGCCGTCGAGTGATGCAAAACCGATCGGATTGAGTCGACAAACGATTAGACGATTTGCATGTTATCTATTGACAGTCTAACGATATGCCAATGCGTTTGTGTCGACTCATTGCAAGTCTCTCTTCACGTCTTACCACTGGTTATCTCAGTTGAGGAACTCATAAGACATAGAATTCAATGAACTAATTGTGAACTTTAATCCAGAATTTCGCCAAATTTTGAGCTATCAGTCAATAGAGACGACACTTGAGTTTGATTTGGAGTCAATACTAAACTTCTATTTATACTTCGAATCGATCACTAAATTATGGAATGCTTTCAATTGAATCGATTTTAATGTATTTCTCAATACTGGTTACTGTTCTCCAATGTTTGCCTCACAATTTGGTCACACACCTGGACAACTTGACTTTGAATGCATAACTTACTTGATCAGTTTGTAGATTTAAAAATATTATAAGAGGCAAATGACATAGATGAGCTAGTTTGTTTAATTATTGATAACTTATCATTAATTAGTTTATTGATAATCGGTTTCTAAGTATTGGTTTGTTTTTACTGCCGAACGATAAGAAATTAGAGGGAAATCACGTGTAAAGGTTGTGTCAGATGCGACACAAGTGACAGAAGTGCCAAGGTGACATCACTCAGAATGGATTTCATATTCGAATTGTACACATTTATCAAATTGTACAAGATATCTCGAAACAAGTAACCAAACATATACATACATATATAAAGATTAGTTGTATAGAATATGATTTTTAATAATCTACAACAAATAGCTTGTAAATCCGAATGACCAAACTGATGTCATTTGCAATAATCTTGTTGTCGTTTATAAACTGGTTTATTTTCCGTCGAATCTTGGCTCTTTCTCAATACAATGTATAGCGAATTGAAAAGAACCTGGAATGTGGAACAATTAGAATATTAGCCAAATAAATGTGCTGTCTTACTAAAAGAATCTCGATTATCAATATGTGCAAGGTGCTTTGGCGATAACTCATAGATTGCATTAAGAATTTTGCGAGTATAGGGCCGACGAATGCTCTGTTGATGTCAAATATTAATGTCAAGCAGAAACTGATTGTCAGTCTTGTGGAGCGAAGCCAATACCCAATAGAGTTGGCCGACAAGTAGAGGGAAGCGACCAATCCGTAAGTGCTTATGTCGTCCTCGAAGTGGCGCCGACGGAGAGAGTCGTTCAAAGAGCTTATGAAAGGAGTGACCATTTTTGAGGCCAATCCGAAACCGATTATTACCAGCGATGCGATTGTGAGCCATAAATGACTGCAGGATTAGAAAAGTTATTCAATTATTGATATTCTCATCATTGGAACCAACGTTTTGATGTCAACGAAGTCTTGCGGACCGATAAACACGAATCCGATTATACAGAGAACAGAACCGATCGCACAAAGTCTTCGCGGATCGAACTTAGATCAGAGTTTGCAAGACATCAATAGATAATCAGTGATCAGTCGAACAGTTAATACCTGTTTATCGCAAAGAGTGCCCCAAATGGTGGACACTATTCCAAAGATGAGAGTGAATGACACAAAAATGAAACCAATTATATATGGATTTAGTCTACAATTAGGATAACAATTAAGACTTTATAGATATAGTGATTGAATTCAGACCTGAATTGTCTCAAATGGAGCTCAAGAGTGGCCGCATTGAAGCCGACGAAGTAGAGTGAAGAGGCGACCGCCAGGGCATCCAAAATGACTCCGGCGTTGCACATGAATTTCAAGAAGTCTCCGGACTTTTTGGGCGTCGGTTCGTAACTGTTCGACAGCAGGACATACCCGAAGATACCGCCCAACAGGAGAAACGATCCCAGAATGACAAACGATGTGACGAAACCTCCCATTCGGAAGTAAATCTGTCCGAGAATTGGTCCAAAAATCAGACCCAAACTGAAAAATGTTGTGATCGTTGAGAATTTGGCTCCGATTGTGTCCGCAAAGTGTTTGGTCATCATTGCATACGAACAGGTGAGGAATGCGGCCGAAGATATTCCTTCGACTATCCGTAAGACTAAGCACAAGACTATGAAAGGCGTTCCGTCGGGCACTTTGTCCACCACTCCGAACAATATTCTCATCGAACCCGATATCAAAAGTCCGATCTGACAAACAAAGACGGGTCGCGTCCGAGCAATCCATTTGCCGAATGCTAGACAACTGATGACGAATACCAAATCATATACTCCAAGAACTAATTGATATTGTCTTTGAGTCGCTCCTGAATTGCTCAAAATTAGCATAGAATTTGCAATTATGCGCAAACTTATGGCACCTTTCAAATTGGCCTCGTTTTGGAAGAGAGGTGTCTGCAGGTCGAAACAGGCGGCCACCCAGAAGTTGCCGTATGCCAGGAGGACCAGGAGTAGAGTCGGATGATTGTCTTGTTGATGGTGATGATGGCTCGCTTTTGAAGCCCCAGCACACGTCGGCATTTCACTTCGATTTCCTTTGTAGTAATTATTGACTTCCTTTCGTTGTGTTGAAACAATTGATTGTGCACCAAGCTCACTTTTGACGCTAATGGCAACCTTTCTTCCTTCCATTTGTTAGGCGCGTTGGCACCAAGGTCATTTTGTGTGAAGTGACCAGACATAGCGATTCGCTACTAAATTGTTATTCTTTATGTAATTTATACGATTCTACACTAATTTCTGTCAAACACCTGCACCAAACCGGCTGTCAAAATGATCTTGATCATATTGGTCATATTGAGCGAGTCTGATCTGATCTGATATATTGACAACAAATCTATTTAAACTTGAGTTTGGAATTTAGTTTTATTTTATTTTTATTGAAAAATAAATAATTGATAAATAAATTGCGATCAGTTTGTGTCACAAGTTTTGACCGCAGCTACGGTTCCGGCTTAAGAAGTGGTTGATCTTCGGTAGTGTTCCGATGTCTTCGTGTTAATAAATATAAGACATTCAGAATGATCTACAATGAGGTAGAATGTAATCAATAAGTCAATTATAGGCAGATTTTAAGCGCTTAAAACCATGAAAAGAGTGCCACTTCTATATCCTTGCTTATCCAAAAGAAAGCCCCCAAAGACTGACCAAAGACGACAACATTTTATTAGCCGTTCTACCAGTTTATTAAATACAATAACAAAAATGAATTTCTGATTAAAGCTGTGCCCGAAGTCTAAAATATTTATAACATTTTGATTAAAACTCGCCAAAAATGCGATTAAATTGAGAGTAAATTACTTGAAATGTAATTCCTTTCATAAAATTCTAGGACTTTTTTGCTCTACTTATTGGCAAACATTGCATATAAACGTCTGAATTGTCTTTCAATTTGACGAATAAAAGCGAAAAGTATTTTAATGGCACTAAAAGTCATTTAAAGTGCTCTGAAATTCATTATTAATTTCCATTATTTCAGTGAAAATATCTTTTTCTCTAATTTCAAAATTAAATGCAATTTTCTAATTAAACTTCTCTTCGAGTCCTTTGGCTCTAAAGAGAGAGAAAAATTAGTTTTAGTTTTAAATAATTTAAATTCAAATTTTTAATCAAAACAATTCACATAAATGTTTACAAATGGCTAAGACTTTGGTCGTGTTATTCACCCGTTTGGACAATAAGCTCATTAGAGGTGTCGTTAACGTCTATGAATACCTCGATTAGATTGTGAAATACTTTGCTTGCTCATTTTAATATACTGTTTCCTATGGGTAAGAGACAAATAAGCCCCTGGCAGTGAAGTCATTCTTAACGCCTGTGAAAAATCTTTCCGAAGTCCATAAACTATCAAACGATACAATCGTTCAAACATTAACACGAATTATAATTTTGATTCAATGACTCGTATTGTTCGCCAAATTGGTTAACAAATTAGAGACCAATTTAACGGCTCTTTTGATGAATATTTAATTTCTAATGCAAACTATGATTATTAACCGATACGAACGATACGACTCTCTATCCGTTATCTTACGGTTTAATGATTTTCATTGCCTTTCAGTTGTTTTGCTTTTGTTTGTTATTTTTGAGTAAAAAATCATGAAATTAAGAAAACTTTTTGAATTGAAAGCAAAAAAAAATATTTAAATGGATTTATGAATCGATTTCTTTAAAATATATTTCATTTCCTATTAATTGAATGTCATTTAAATTCTAGGATTGTATCGAAAACACGGTTTTGGGTCCGAAATAATTACTTTAACCTTAAGGTTAGAAAAAGACAAATCGTTTGCTCAGAAAAACTCAATTAAAGTTAATTAGAATAACGATTGTTATGTGATTTGGATCTCAAACTCGTAGTGAAACCAAAATTAAACTCAAAGTTTCGCAAACAATAGTATTTTTAGTCTTAAACGCCGTTTTAGTAGTAAATTGCGATCAAATCCGACGGCCATTCGCTTCAGACTTATGCGAATCTGCGACTAAATTAAGGCCTAATTCTCATAGAACTCGCTTTCATTGTAAATGTCAACCGAAATGCGATTCAAATGCAAATAAGAATTCCAAATAAACTTCTAATTAAATTAAATTCTATTCAGACGTCTACAGAGTTCTACCGTTAGTTACAAATTGGAGTCAAACTAATGAATGTCTGCATTAATGAGAGACTTTGTATATATAATTAGTTGTACGACACCTAAGAAATTGAGTTCAGATCAGTTCACGAATCGGATTTCGTCTAATGTATTGCCGATCGAACACACGTTTGCACTAAAGCCGTGCGAAAAGCAAACTATTCGACGAAAAATATTCAATTAAAACGCTTTCTATTATGTTATGCATCGCTTGTTTGGCATGAATTAGAAAAACACGACTAATATATCGAACAAATAATTATTAGCCGAAGAAATGTAGGTTCAGTTGTAAGGAAATAATGGTTTGACAGACAAAAGACATATAACAAGTGAGAAGTGATCTGTCGTTCGAGAGATTAGGTCCAGAATTCTGTCGACTCTTGCAAATCAAATCTCAATCGCTATTCAAACCACATTCCAATTCTTCGTCTTTTTTCATACGAAAAGCCGTTTTCTTGTATTAAGTCTATTATTCAGTGATTTATTTTCTGGTTGTCCGCAACGGTTCACAAGTTTGGAGCCGCCAGTGCTCTGTCTCTCACTCCAAAGCCAGGAATCACTCCTTCCAAGCGATACTTGGCTTGACTTTCGGGTTAATAAGTCTTGTTTTTATGGATTAGTTCTCTCGAGTGACAGACCCTGTGCTGAGACACTAAACCATAAAGTTTTAGGCAATTCAAACACCACTTGGATTAGAATTGAGAACTTGATTGATGTGATCAACGCTTTTCATAATTCAATTAAAAACTTTTGAAACTCAGTTGTCGTTGAAATGAAAACTTGTGATCTGAACTGAAAACTTCTGTTCCCAATCAAACACTCTCTCGACTTGGAGTTCGTGTCGATCTGAACCACTTTTTTCTTCGTCCGTTACACCGAATAATGCTTTGGACGAAATCAAACCATTAATTATCGATAACAATGAAATGGAAACTGATTTGTGTCTTAATAATCAGTTGGCTGTCGATCCGAGTGATCGGCTGTTGGCCGATAGCACCGCCACCGCCGCCTCCACCGCCCCCTCCGCTCCATCTCTTCGAAGACCATTATCTGAGATTCAATGGCAATCCATATGAGCGGGGATTAGCTCACTTGGCGTCGCAAATGTCGAGTCAGACAATGCCGCCAATGAGTGGACATCAGAATTCATATCAGAATTCGATGAATCGGATGAATCCAATGAATCAGCCGCTGTTCTTCCCGCCGATCGATCCGATCCCTCAGATAAGCTATTCTGAACCGATTATCTCTGGCCAGGAAAGGTTGTTCGGCGAGAACACGGATTTTGACATCGGGAACACTCAAGAGTTTGTCGGATACAGTCGTCAAAGAGAACCTCAACTGATGAAAGTCCGACACATGAACTACAGATACAGAAAACGAATGAAAACTCAGAAACCGATGGAAGAAAAGTCTTTTAGTCATGAAAAAGAAGTGAAGTTCCAGAATGTGCCTGGTCAGCCCAAGAGGTATAACGTGATTGACAGCAGAGTGCAGACCGAGAAGAAGATACCCAACTCTGTAAACGACAAGATTGCAGAACAACCGCAGAGTAAAGTGACGTTTGACGAGGAAGAGTCCAAAACCAGACATCAACAGAATCTGACGCCGAATGTCACCGAAAAGATTGACCGCAAAGTAGATACCAATCCGAATGATCAGAGAGACCTACAAGAGAAGGGCTCCCAAACCAAAGACGTGACTAACCAAGTGAAGCATCCGATAGATATGCCGATCGAAGTGACCAGTTATGCGATGAAGTCGCCCAACGGTGCGGTCACTCAGGTCACGGAAATGCTTTACGACATTAAGGATAATCCATTCAAAATTCCAGCCCTTCCGACACCTCCGCCAATGACAACCACGTTCTGGAAGCCGTCCACACCATTGATACCCATCACTGAAGACCCTCTCCTCACCCAAAGTCCATACCTCAACAAAGCATTCTCAGAGACCGAAACAATGACACCGATCAATGTCCAGCCGATCAACACTGCGGTCACCGCTAAGTTCAACGACATCACAATGAGTCCGATTGTCTCGTGGTCTCCCAGAGAGCCTCTGCCCAGTGTCCTGACCTTTCGGCCGAGTCCGCCGCCAACTACCACATCAACTGAGAGATCAACTGTGAGAATGACATCAGTCTCGCCGTCAGACTATTTCATTAGAAAAACCAGAAGAAGATTCACCACTTTAAGACCTCCAACGACAACATCTACTTCTTCTACGAGTTCTGCACGAGAGAGCAGAGCAGGACTGAGTGGAGCGGCGATCGCGGGCATTATCATCGGGTCTATGGTCTCGATTATACTTTTGGCCGGTATTTGATATGCTTTAATCGGATACTCGTATCTAAACTCGAACCTAATTGCAGGCACATCCCTGTTCATAATGTACAAGAACCCATTTAGAGGATCTATGATACCAGGAATGGGTCCACGAAATGGCGAACCACTGCCAAACACTGGTCAACCGAGCTCTCACAACACAGTGCCCCGGGTATAGTCAAAATGCTCTTGCTTGTTTACTGATAATCCCAAGCACTGATAAAATTAACAGTAGCACATTAATAACATGGTTGCATAATGATTGGCCTAGATAATCCAACCCTAATTAGCTTATGCTCTCATCTGTTGTCGACACCAAAATAATATTCAAAAATTTCCATTTTATTTCGTTTCAATTGAAATGATTTTTATTCAATATTTATGATAACTTTCGTGAATTGTTTGTCTCTTCCATTGTCTGACAATCAGATGCATCGATGGAACCCAAGAAGAATAAGACATTTATAGGAATGCGCGTCAAAGGTATGACTGATTTGAATGGATTCGCATAAGGAATCTGAAACCCATTTAATGTCCGTATAATTGAAATACAAGAATCGCTTCACTACTCATGAGTTTCCAGATATGAGTCACATATTGTTCTTCGGAATCAAATTCCTTAAACCCGACGACAATCACAGCTATTGTCGAATTAGGTCTGAAATTGGATCAATTGTTCCATAATTTTATGAATTGATAAATCAGTTTATTATTGAACGAATGTTTTTTAATTGCTTTTAAACCAAACTTGAATAAAAGTAAAGGCACTTAAAAAGCGCTTCTCTATTGATCCCATTTTCATGCGAACCCGACCACAGCCTTCTTCAGGTAGTCCCGTCGGGCCGGATGCTCATCGGCCGGTCGGTTGATCGGTGTCCACACGGGTTCGCCGACGAACAGACGAATCACTTTTATGTAGTCCTTGTCATCCAAAGTGAATCTGTGGTAAATACCGGCGGGCAGTATAAGAAGGTCTCCCTTCTCGACCAAAATTCTGATCCATTTGTCGTCGACATCGCGGACATCGAAATATCCGGAACCGTCCAAAACGAAGCGAATCTCTTCATCTGAATGGATGTGTTCGGTGAAAAACGACTTTATCTTCTCCAAGTAATTCTCCAGACGCTGTGGACAACACTCCAACTGATCAGAATAGGTGTAACCTCTTTCGGCACGGATTTTGGCCAACTTTCCCTCGGATTCGTAGTTGTCGGCGTCGATCTGAAGAACTTGAATAAGTTAATGGAACACTTGTTGGGACCGATTGTCTTCACCTTATAGTAGAGAACTCCAGACTTTTTATTCAATTCATCCAAATCGACGTTTTGGGGAGGATTGAGATGTCGCGGACTTCTTTGGTCCTCCGAGTCGTTGTCATTCATATACCACGCTTTGACCATCGCTTCCACTGACGAGACAACTGTTGACTCGAGTCTATCGATGCAAACTGTGACCGAAAATGTACTTAAATAATAATAACCAACTGATTATCAAATGATTGGGACATTGAGCTAATTAAAACTGGCTAAGAGCCAGATAAGCGAATAGCCTTGCAAGTCACAAGCAGTGCACTATTATCACTATTATCACTATCATCTAGATCATTAGAACTGGATCATCGATGCACTCACCACTGGCTAGAACTTTGTCTCAGATCCAAATTGCTGTCAACTCTCGAGTGATATCACTTCGGAAGTGAGACACACAATGATTGGGCAGAGAGTGTCAGATGTGAGCGGTTTGTGTCAACTGACAGATCACTTGCCGACGAAGAGATCACTTCTTTTGGTAACTTCTGATGAGAGCAGACATGAGTTCGGTTCACATCTCTATGCAAACAAATCAACACAAAAGTCACGTTTGGTTTGACATTCAAAACATCAAAACATTGAGTAATAAATGGTCTGAAAAAGTGATCAAATGGTGGTCTGAAGTGACTTATGAACTGAGTTATGGTTTGATTAGATTTGGCGACAATTATGAAACGAATTACACAAAAACAAATGAATCAAATGGTTTCCGATCTGTTGCGGAACCGAAATTATCAGGTAATTGAAGGCCGCGAGCCGTCCGTTGGCCGACATTGACGACCACCTCTTTGCAGGACATTAACGAGCGGACACTGAGCCGAAAGCGGGCGAAGCCGAGTGAGGCCCGCGGCGAACACGGCCTCTACGAGGTGGCCCTCAAGGGAGTGCTGGCCAACGCCTCTTCCGATTCGGATGTCATTTGTTTGAGTCAAGCCGTCGGCGACTTCACTAATCTGCTCGAAAAGTCGTACAAAAACTTCTTGGAATACGTCCAGAGATTCAAATCCAAGCAAAGAGTGTTCGAGCAGTTATTGCAATTGGAATTACCGCTGTTTCTGCACATCTTCATCGAGTTGTTTGAGTGCGGACACAAGATATCGGGTAAACTCTGAAAGCCGTCCTAACTATGAGCCCTATCACTGACCCGATGTCTGACCCGATAGCCCGGCGTTTCTTTCGTGACCACAAAAACCGTTTCAATGAGACCAGTGATCAACAAATAATCTCATCGATGGAAACATCTCTGTCTAACTTCAACCTCGAGTCAAGTCTTAAGGCGTTTAAGAACCGCAAGTTTTCCATCAGAATATCGGACAAGTGTTTGGAACAATTGAAAAAGCATTTCGATGTGAGTTACCATTCAATTGAATTCTTACTCTTATTTATATTCTAATCTAAATTCAATTAATTTCATGTAATTTTAAATTTGATCTAAACAGGAATGCAATGACTTAGTGATAATCCAAATGATCAATGCGTTCATCGATGTCCACAACCACTCAACTCATAGTCAATCGGAAAGCGAAAAGAGAATCAATGACTCAACGAATCTGAAGAAAGGCTTTCAATACAATGAACTCGATATCATACCATCGATTCAGTCGGACATTGATTCTCAAAACACAGACTACATTGAACTGAAGCGAGCGATCGACAACATCCGGAACAGTGAGCCCTGTGTTCCGCCACTCAACAAATACACGATCACATCAAGCGATTTGTGTTCAGCGGCAGTCGCCGACGACATATCTGCCATTGCTTTCGGTTTCGAAGACTCGTCCATATATTTCAAAAGACTTGGTGTGAGTGATAAAACTAAAAGTGAGTCCGAGTTCGAAGTGAAACGAAAGAGCTGTGAAATAAGACTCAATGGAATCGAACACAACGTCGAGGATAGTGTTGACGAAAGTCTGTTCGGTGTCAACGCCAATGATGTTAGTGATCATAACAGCTGTGATATCAACCAAAGGCCAGTCGCCGACAGATGCGAGTCATCCATCTTCCGCGGTCACGGCGGACCTGTCTATGACCTCAAGTTTGTGCCAAACAACAACCTATTGCTCTCCTGTTCGTACGACACGACAGTCCGACTCTGGGACACGACTAACGGCAATAACCTCGCTATTTATACCAACCATTTGGGACCAGTATTCTCCATAGACCTGAGTCTGATCGGCAACCTGTTCGTCACCGGTGGCAAAGACAGTGCGGCCTTCTTGTGGTCACTCGAGCGGACATTTCCTTTGAGGATATTTAGCGGACACAGCGATGGCTTGAATTGTGTCCTCTTTCATCCCAACTGCAAGTTTGTGATCACCGCTTCGGCCGACAAAGAGATAAAAGTGTGGGACATCAACACAGCGACCGCTGTCCGCACACTCGTCGGACACGAAGCGCCCATTTATACTATGACTATCTCCAGCTGCGGTCTCTACTTGGCCTCGGCTGGTGAGGACCGAAAGATCAAGTTGTGGGACATAATGAACGCGCACATGCTTAAGGAGTTCAGTGGCCACACGGACTCCGTCTTCAGCCTCTCATTCAACCACTGCAACGAAATGCTGTCCTCGTGTGGCGCCGACCAGACCGTCAAACTTTGGAACTGTAGCCAAATCACGGCTCCGATGGACAGAACACATATCCAGGACTCGGAGAGCAGTCAAAGCGCGTAAGTATTTATTTATTCGATGTAATGCTCGACTTAACCGACACTTTTTTGCAGACAACGCAACCGCAAAGACCTTCTGAAGACATATCGCGTGGACTCAAATGTAATATACAATAGATTCATGAGAAAAGACTTATTAGTATCGATCGCAAGTAAGCCTTGACTTATAATTTGACATAACATGACATTTGTCTATAATTTCAAAAATCTATATTCGATTCATTAAAATCTTTATTCGGATTATTTGTGGAAACAAAATATATTGTATTTCGAAAACGAGAATAAGCTTCGGGGCCGACACTGGGTTTACCTCCTGTATCGAACTTTCTGTAATTTCAACACTTTCTTCATAAGCGGTGCGACCTTTGGTTCTGTTGAGGACCGAAGCGATTAGTTCGAGGTCTTAGTTAGCTATCAAATGACTCACTCTCTGGGACTATCTTGACGTGAGCTGACGACGAGGACGAGTGCCCGCTGTGACCGGCTTTGCCTATCGGTGTGTAACCGCTCTTCTCCTGTTTGCGGCGTATCTCTCGGGGCGTCTTCACGCTGTCCGAGAACTGCGTTTGTCTCACTGTTATTGGCAATCAATCGGCGATTAGTAAACCGGGTAATCGAAGCCACTAATTGGGACAAACCTGGCAGAGCTTTCGCTTGTTTATGGGATATGTTTTTAGTGATATTCTTGAGTCTGTCCTCCCGCTCCTGAGTACACCGCGAGTAGAAGTCCCTCCACGTCTCCTCGTCCTCGTCGAAGTCGTGCTCACGATTCTTGAACTCCTTGGCGCAGAAGTCTTGCCACAACTCATCGGTTTCGTCCATTATTTGCTGTCAGAGATGAACACAATTACAGACAATTGACAGACTGGAGTGGATGTGCTCGACAGTGCTTACAGGATTATATTTCTCGATCCTCTTCAACTGGACGGGATTGCACTTCTGAAGGACCGGTTTGAGGAGATAATAGGGCGCATCACCCAAATAACACAGTTTGTCGTAGTTGTCGATCAGCACCTGAAGACAGAGCTCTTCCAGGCCCAGGACGTGAGTGTATGTCTTTGCTCGGGCGTGACCGGCGAACACAGCTGTTCGGCCCTTTTTGCTCGAGACGTTAATACTTAGCTCTTGGTTGTATTTTTGTGCCTTTCGCCGATTTGCTTCCAGTCTTTCTTCAATCAGTTCTCTATTGGGGAGAGGCTTGTAGTTAGGCGTCGGAAGGCTGGACAGAATGTCCGACTGATCGACGGGTTTGAGCAAAGCATTTGAATCCAAGTCTTTAGGCGTTGTCTTTAGTCCGTTGACGCGACTCTTTGACGGACTGTCACTCCAGTCCTCTATTCTTTCAGTCTTTACATAACACTTATTCTTATCATTAGAATTAGAATTAGATTTCTTATTCTTTTCAGTTTCTCTACTCGTTTTCGGACTCTTTTTGTTGGTTCTGATTATCTCGTCGTTCAGACCCAACATTGTCTCGAATTCAGTCTTCGAGCTGACTGTGGACTCAGTATTGCGCGACTTATGACTTGATTTGTGCTTTTTGTGTCTTTTGTCTGATTTGTATTCGTCGTTGTTTTTGCGTTTATCACTACTCGAGTCGCCGACAGATCTGTCCAACTCTTCGTCGTCCGACCGGTTATACTCTTCTTTCTTAATTATTGGTTCACTTTTATCGTAACTTTGGTTGAACCTCGACTCGACCTCATCTTCATCGTCGGGCTCTTCTCTCTTGACTGAAGATTCATCGTTGCTGTGACTGTCGACCTCTTGTTGCTCGTCTTGTTCCTGTTCTTCTTTGACGCTGGCCTTCCAGGTCAGGCACAATAGTTTGGCAGTTTTGCCGATATCTGAGTCCGCATTCACTTTGCTTAAGTTGCGGACAGTTTTGCCGATTCCTGTTTGCTAAGAGATCAAAGGGTCAGCGGTCGAGGTAGAGGTCAAAGGCTTGTGGCCACCGGTAGTTGCGGTTGTCTTCCGACAAGAGGACAACACCAGTGACCCAATTGAGTTAACTCACATGCAGTAAGTCGATTGTGATCGGAATCTTCTGGAGTTTGTGCAGAATGTGAAGAGTCTGTGAAACACGCGATTAAAGGCTATCATATCTGTTATGATGACAATTGATGTCGACTTTGACACCAATTAATGTCATCTGATTGGAGACATTGACGTCACTGAGACTCACCTTTTCATAACCGCATCCTTTTTCCAACTTCTTCTTAAGACTGGCCACAATATCAACGTATTTGTTCATGTCTTGAGCTGAGAGTCGGCGGCAATCACTGGACCAAATGCGAGGACACAAATCGGGACAATCGCTGAACCGGTAGTCGAGTCCTCAAAATATGTCTCAAATCAAGTAAACAACAGTCGCAGCGATCGCTCGCATACACTGTACGCCAGTGGGGGCACAGATGGAGCGACCGATCAGATCTCGAGGTCGTCCGCTCCAGACGTCACTTACATCGAGTGCCTCAGGGGTTAGACAATCTGTTCGGCGATGCGGGTGCGGTCGTCGGGCACTGAGCCAAGCAAGTGGTCAGCGGTCGCACTCGGATATCGTTTGAACGTAAATGGATTTGATATGCGTTATATCGATATCACGTTTTGCCAGTGCTTTGCAAATTGCAATCAAAAGTGTTTGCAATCAAAAGTGGTTTCCAAAAAAGTGAACGTAATGTGTGAGAAGTGCAGTGACGGCAGAGAAGTGTTGGCTGTTGTGGCCAATGGTCGCTCTGATTGGATGTGTGGGCAGTGGTTGTAGCGAAGAGTCCGCCCATAGAGTCGACGGAGAGTTGAATGTCTGCTCACATCTCGACTCCGAGTCTCAACACATCTCTCTCTCAGTGAGTATTGCATTCAATGCATTGAATCCAGTCTTCAATCACAACCATAACTAAACACTCAATACTCGAGTGAAATCAGTGAAGAATTTAAGTCCAAAGACACTTACAATTCAACGAAAAACAGGTATTTATTGTTTGATTTTGCATTGTCTGTGTGCCACAAATGGCTGGCCATTGTGTGTATGTGAGTGTGCTCTTGGCCACCACTGTCCAGGTGGTGTGTGATGCGATGCTAGGTGATGCTAGGTGATGTGGTGATGTGCCACCGTATTGTTGATGTTTGATCACCAGCTGATCAATACTGACCCCAATATTCAGATCGGTATCTGTGATCAGTGCCAAAGTGACCCAATTTGTGACCAAATATCGGTCCACTCGTTGTTGAGTGAAATGAAGTGTTTTGCCTGTGTTTTAAGGACAAAGACTGGATGGATGGCAAAGGTTGGTGACCTTGGCATCTCTGTGCCAACATCCGAGTCACTTGATCCCCAGCGACAGCACACATCGCACATCCAGCTAATGATCACTCACTGCTCTGTTCTCCTCGCCTTTTGAGCTAGCTCATTATCTTGTCGCACTATTATCATGTTCCTCATTGTTCTAGATGAAATATGTTCCAATTAAAAGCCGCTTTGAATTTGATTTTTTGTTTCACTTCTCTTTTCTTTTTCGTCTCATATATAAAAACGCGTTTTAATTAGTTAGCAGTGATCGATAGCCGAGATAATAAACATGGTGAAAATCGATTGGCTCCGAATCAATGGCTGATAATCTGACTGAAAATCGATTAGCGAAGGCCTTGTTTGTCGAGATAAAAATTGTTGTTTCTATTTGCAATCGGTTTGCCGTTTTGCTGGCTCACCATAACTGCTCACCACTGGCAGAGCACTTCACTCCTGGCCATTGGCAGCGCACACAAGCCTTTGGCACCACTCGCCCAGTAAACCAGGTCGTGACCACTCGATTGTCTTCGCCCACATATCCACCAACAATGATCTATATAGATCACTATCACTGTTCATATTAGGAAAGCAATAGCTCGTTAAATAATCGTCTGGCCTGATGAAACCTGTCTTGGTCATTATCGCTAATTTCAAACTTTCCTCGTTCCAAAATACATGCTATTGGACTCGAATAGTATTGGAGAGAATTAACCAAATGATCGAGTTGTGAGTGGCGAGTGGTATGTGTGTTGACTGCAAACACACACTAATCTAATAAATGGATCCAAATTGATCATGTCAAAACAGCGAACGCAAACTCAATCAGAATATGGACGGGTCTGTCAATCAGCGAGCAGAAAGTGTGCGGTGTGCATGTGCATGTGCATGGTCACGCCATTCTGTTTGGATTTAATTATTTTCTGTCTGTTCAACAAATTGGCGGCAAATATACCAATTTGGCAATAATGGCATTGCATGATGAAAGTGATGGCCTCGCCATGGTAATTCCCAAGCGCCCTGGGCCATCCCGCTGAGCGTTCTGTTAATGAACTGGGAGTCAAGAACTTGTGCAAACTTACCATAACCAGTATATACATCTATATATAATCTATATTTAAATAGTATATTTATAAGTGTGTTAACTCCAGTCCCAGTGAGCGTCCAATCTGTGCACTACATATAGGACTGGTTTTGCTTTGGTTACAAACTTTTTGCTCCTAATTATTGCTAAATTAAGAAACCAAGTGTTTGGAAGCGAATGGAAAGCCAACCGAAACCGATTTGCAGATCATATGCTCCGGTCTTTCCGTTCGAGTTAATTGCGTGACTTTGCAGCTGATTCGGTGACAATCCATAACCAGAGCTATTGTTTCGGAACTGACACTAATTTCGCTAATCCGGTGACGAATTCCGCCATCCATTCAATCCATTTATTTATAGTTGATTTTCGGACCGAATGCTTATATACTAAAACGCTTTTTAGTCACTTTGTGTTGATTTGAAAATTGTTTTGACACAATATACGGAGACTCAGCACTCAATCTGCCGCTGGAGTAGACAATCCGGAAAATTGGGTTATTTTAGTTGAACGGCACGACTCGGAAACAGCATATCATTGCACTCTTATTGTCTTTAATTGAGCTTTAAATTAAGTTTTATCCTCTTTTGCCTCAATTATCGCCATCGCTATGATTAATGTCTTCATTGTCTGTTAGAGTGATTATGTGTTGTGATATTATTGTATAACTCTTTGCTCACATATTTCTTATCTCGTTTTACATCGACATAACAGGAGAGGGGTTATCATGAAAAGGCTATTAGAAGCGAACAATAGGTAAAGCCGAGACTCGACACGATGTCGACCACCGGCTGTTGCGATCTCATCCGACACAACAGTCCAGACATTTGTTCGGACGAAAAGGAGCCATTCGTTGCCAACGCCAGCCCTAACCCCAACCCGCCTCCTACCTCACCCTCAGTGGAATACCCGAAACCATTGACCCTGGCACTAGGACCGGGTACATCCAATCTGAGCCATCGTAACCGCGGCCATAAGCGAGCGAAGAGCGCCGGCAACAACAGTCTGCGAGAATTCTCACTATACACGGCCACTGGTCTGTACGCCCATCACAGCAAAGGCAGAACTCATGTCCGGCACCACTCGTCGAGCAACACACCAATCAAGACCTACTCGGACATCAACATCTATGATCTGATAGCAGCGAATCGCATTCGAAGCGGTCTCGACATCGCATCTGGATCTCAACAAATCGATCAGACCATTGGTAATCCGAACCCCTCAGCACTGACTCTAGTTTTTCCTTTTGAAACTCTTTCTCTGATAATTCATTTTTAACAAGTTGAAAGAGAAAGCAGTGCTCACAACCCCTATATTTGTGATATTTATCAGTGACTTTCGTTGATTAATAGGCCACCAAAAGGAATCTGAAGAGCAAGTGGTTAACTGTGGTTTCATGTCCTTCCGTCCCAAATGTCTGCAACAGTTCGCCACAATCCAGGCTTTTGTCTTCTTCTGTTGCGTTTTGGTTACTCTACAACAGGCCCTCTCATCCGGATATTTCAATAGGTTCTGTTCTGTTCTGTTCTGGTCCCAAGAGTTAGCGATTGGAACCGTTTGTGTAACGATAGTCTTATTACTCGATTAGCGTTATTACGACCATCGAGAAGAGGTTCGACTTCCCGAGCAAGGTGACCGGGGCCATCGTCAGCACGTTCGAGCTAGGCAATCTGCTGACAATCATCTTCGTCAGCTACTTCGGCACTTACCGCCACATTCCTCAATGGATTGGCAAAGGCATTGTGATCACCGGAATCGGTTCCATAGTGTTCGCGATCCCCCACTTCATGGATATCCACAATCCTTTGGGTATGGGTTTGTCGGACAAATGACAAGCAACTGATTGGTTGACCGAATCTAATCTACTCCTCAATCAGATAACGTTAACGTTTCCGGTCCCCTCTCCGATAACACTTGTCGTATCCCAACTCCAGCCCTCAGTTCTCCAGTACTTGAGAAGGCCAGGTGGGACCTTGAGCTCGCTGATTGCCTGACATTGCAACTAAACTTGCACTTCCTGTCGGAACAGCCACTTCATAAACCCGGTGACTCCTCTGGCCGACGAGACCTGTGTCCAGGGCGGCACATATAACGCGCCCCATATCCTTATTTTTATATTAGCCATGATTTTGATCGGTTGTGGCGGAACTCCGATCTTCACATTAGGCACTACTTATATCGACGATCACGTGAAGAAAGAGAGCTCTTCCATGTATATCGGTATGAGATGGCGTCGATTCCAATTCGTGTCACGTCTGACCTCGACTATCATCGACTATCATAGGCTGTATGTACTCAATGGTTGCGTTCGGTCTCGTCTGTGGCTTTCTGTTGGGCGGATATTTCATTCAGGTCCATGAAAATTCATTTGGCTCGGGAACAGTTCCCTTGGATATATCGCCCGGACATCCAAAGTAATTGCACTTTGATTGCATGATCACTGATCACACTCAGAGAGAGCTTAACTGTGTGTCTCACTGTCTCAGATGGATAGGAGCTTGGTGGGCCGGCTTCATCATGCTGGGCATCTTACTCATTTTGGTATGGACTCGCCTCTCTCTCTCTCTCAGCCAATAGCCATCATATCAATTGTGACATTTCCCCAGATATCGATTCCATTTTTCGCATTTCCCAAGAGTCTCAAACCAAAGACTAAAACCGAAAAGAGATTGCGTTCATCGCAATCGACAGAATTAGATGAGCTAACCGTACAAAGAATCAAATATACGGCCACAGAGTCGGCGAGGAATACGTTGTCGTCGGTTCAGAACCGAGCGCAGAGTCCGCACCAGAATAAGTCGTACCAATACGGGCGCAACATAAAGGAGATCCCGTCGTGTATGTGGCGACTGCTGACTAACCCGGTCTACATCTGCACGTGTCTCGGCTCGTGTATGGAGTTGGCGATCGTCAGCGGTTTCCTCGTTTTCCTACCGAAATATTTGGAAACTCAGTTCAGTTTAGGCAAATCAGAGGCCAATCTGTTCGCCGGCGGAATAGCTGTTCCGGGCGCGTGTGTCGGCATCTTCTTAGGCGGCTATCTCTTGAAGCGGTTCCAAATGAAGCCAAAGGGCGCCATTCAGTTTGTCCTCTTCTTCAACTTGGTCTGTATGGGTCTCTACACAGCCCTCTACTTCTTGGGATGCGATAACGTGCGGATGGCCGGCACTACCCTTCCCTACGCCAACAAGTAATCACTCGATTATCATCTCTCATATCATATCGTATTTACCGGTCGTTTACCACAATTCAGTTCACGTTTCGACGCATTTCAAGTCAATCTGACCGCCGACTGCAACCTCGGCTGTCGGTGTTCTCCTAACGAATTAGAACCAGTTTGTGATACACAGAACAAAATCAGTTATTACTCGCCGTGTTTTGCCGGCTGTCCGACCACTGAAAGACATAGAAATGTGAGTCAATCACCAGTTGTTCGCGCAGTCACTCACTCTTTGTCACTACTATCCAGAGTCAGAACTACAGTAACTGTGCCTGTCTTTCACTGAACAACAAGTACTCGAACAATGAAGAGGTGACTGCCGTGCCGTTGGCCACAGCCGGTCCCTGTCCTCAGGTGTGCCAAGCGATGATCCCGTTCATGGTCTTGCTCTTCGTCATCACGTTAGTCGTGTCGATCACTCAAATGCCATTACTTATGATTACTTTGAGGTAACACTTCTCGGCTTCACTCGCACTGCACTCAAACTAATTGCTCATCTAATCGATGGACAGGTCTGTCGAAGAGGAGGAGCGATCTCTGGCGTTAGGCATGCAATTCGTAATATTCCGTTTGTTCGGTTACATCCCATCGCCGATCATCTTCGGCAACGTCATCGACTCGACTTGCATCGTATGGAAAGCCCATTGTGGACAACAGGGAGGCTTTTGCCTGCTCTACAACATCGAACAGTTCAGACTCAGGTATACCACACGACAACCACTCACACAACAACCAAACTCATCTCAACTCATCTCATCTCCAGATATGTGGGCGTCTGCAGTGGTCTCAAAGTGGCGGCCGGTCTCTTGTTCTTCTTGGACTGGCTCCTCATCTGCTGGAGACACAAGAAAGAGGCGGACAAACCGCCGGCTCTGACTGTCGGCGAAATCGTCTCTTCCATCATATCATTGGACAGACTATCAGTTTTCGGTTGGAATACCGACATCCGAGAGGTCGACATCATTGATGAGGAACAGCCGTTAGGGCCGGACTCGGGTATGAACGCCATTGCGAGCACTGTTTGTGACCAATGACTGACTGCTTCGCTGCCGTCCATTAGATTACAACAGCGCTAACGATATGGACGAACAGGAACTCAACGATAGAGACCAAGAGTTTTCATACGTCACACTCATCTAACTGTCACTGGCGTTGAGGTCAATGACAATCGCAGTTAACTCCCCGTTAGTGGTCCTCCGGTGCAGCTCCAGCTCCAGAAGGGCCGACCTCTAGATCTGGACCTCTAGAAGGGCTCTCTTCTCAGTGAACCTCTGATTAGATTCTTTGTCCCAAACAATAAAAGAATTGTTATTTCTATTAGTTTAAAGAGATTTATATTTAATTGAAATATAATCCAAAAACGAATTGTGTTTTCCATTAAAATAATTTGTTTGAAAGCATTAATTAAATTAGTGTTTTGTCAACGAATTTAACGTCAATTCAAATCACAGGACAATTGGTTCGGACGTCGATTGAGATTAACTGAACTGAAACTCGAATTACGGTTTCGTTAAATGCCTTTCGTTTATCGAAAATGTCTATAAAAATATTGTCAAATCTGTGACGGATTTGCTGGCAGTTAGACATAGATATCGATATCCAGGTATAAGTTAAGTATTTGTCTTAACGTTAATTGGGTTTACATTCAAAATACAATCAATTGTTTAGTCAATGATTAATCTCTGGCTTCGGCCCAACATTTGGCACAAATTGACGAACAGTTATAGTAATCCACGAATATGTGAGAAACGGTTTATCACTTCCGAAGGGCTGTCATTCACGTCTAGTAGTGATTGACTCGATTAGAGTCAGACGTAATTCAAAAACCGGTGTCTTTCAGAGGACAGACTCATCGCTCGGCTTAATCTCATCGTTGGCGTTGTCGTCGGCTGTGCTCTGGTTTGCCGTTTTGACGGCCTCTTCGTTGAACTGAATCTTTGACGCCTTATAGCAGACAATCGCGTCGACGATGAATGCGGCGAACATTATGACAGCCGTCAGGCCGTGCAGGACATGTCTGAACTTTGTCGGGTCGTATATACGACACGCGCCCCGTTTGCCGCACTCCTCCTCCCAGAACAAGCAGGCAGAGTCGACCACCGCGCCATAGATTATAGGACAGGGAACGTTGCCTGGGGTGGGGAGGGGGAGAGGGAGAGGGAGAGAGAGACGGTTAGTGTTACTGTCAATGACTTATCGCTTGTTTTCAAGACCGACCGAAGAGACCGATTGCGAACGATATGAGACCCAAAGCCAAGGCCTTGTCCTGAGGCTCGACACACCTTCGCAGCCAATCAATTGTTAGCTCAGATCTCTGTACAGACTGACTGCGACTGACCTCAGTGTCAATAACATGGAGCCGACCTCCGATGTCGAGTGGATCAGAACAAAGAACGAGAAGATTATGATATACCAGACCAGGTTATTGCACTCCAGAGGACACGAGCCGTTGCGAGCGGTCACCTCCCGACCCAAGCACTGACAGTTAGAGTAAACCAACTGACGATTGCATCGAATTAGTCACCAAATAATATATTTGTCTCATATCTCACATCATTTCCAGTGGTATTGACAGAACTGA
>JAQGBE010000006.1:0-52045 GCA_034698225.1 Scheloribates latipes | reverse complement strand
GTTCGGTTTGAATGTTTAAAAGTAATTGACAAATGAAATAAGTAAAAGAATAATTGAATAAATGTGAAGACAATCGAGTGATGGCGTCGTTGACGATAGCGCTGCACCTCTCTCGTCTCCCTCGTCAGTCAAGGACACGATCGGACCTTTTTTGGTCATTGTCTTGTCTCTCCATCGGGACATATCGATCACTTCTCCTTTGCGAGTGTCTTCCGACGGGTTATTCGAACAAATGGAGTCCGACAACGAATCCACGCTCGTATCGGAAGAGCTCATCGCTCGGATCACTAAAGATGACACTGAAGACACTGATGAGGACACTAAAGATAAGAAGACTTTGGATTCTGTTTGATGACTGGTCTGGTCTAGAGATAGATTCGAAATGAGAATTCAACTGAAAAATGACCACTAATTCAAACTTCTGATTGTCGTCAGCGCGAGAAGCGTTTGGATAAGAATAGTAAGTAATGGTAAGTAAGAAATACAGTTCTCGGATAAGAAATGCAGTTTTATTTTGTTTTCAGATTCACATCTTCTGTACAGTTCGGGCAATACCTCAACAGCAATAATAATAGTTAATAATTAATTAATTAATAATAACCATTCAATTGATAATTAATTGTCTTGTATTCGATGTACTCTTAAATATGTTTTGTCGATAAATACAAAAATCGGTTCCAATTTTGTTGTCTGTTGTGTCACAAGAATAACAAAACCCCGAATCAGATTCAAAGCATTTGTTTTCTATCGTTTAATTTGTATTATATTTAGTGTTTTGTATTTATAATTATAATCAGTTTAATAGTAAAAGTAATTAAAAGTTAGCATAAATTAAATTAAGTTTACAGATAATCTTTGCTTTTGTCCGAAGGAAAGCAACAGTCAGTCAATTACATCAACGATAAGGGAAACTATTAAACAGTTGTTTAGATAATGGGTTCCAATAAGTCAATGGTCTTTATGTAAGAAAAGCCAAGATTCAAATGTTAGCTTCAATTTTGGAGTGCAGTTCGCGACTCAAAGTCGGACTCAATCGCTAATTATATGCAAAATGTTTGATACAAAAGACAATTCAATTTGAAATCCAATTCCAGACTTCATTCAAGACATTCGGTCTCACAATCTATTCGCACAAAAGGGTTCAAACACTTCGCGAAAAGCATACAAATCGCTAACAGTTATGAAAAGCTCTCAATTGAGAGTTTAGAGTGAATTCAATTCGAGTGTGTATTCAATCAATTAAATTAAATTAATTGCAAGTCTTTCGTAGAGACCTATCATTTGGTGATCGCATCTATAGTTCGGTTAAAATACAAATCATATTTAAAGATAGTCTTTGACTTTGAGAGAGAAAACATTGAAAACTATTTTCATATTTCGATTGCAATTATTTGTTACCAAACGTTTCGGTTCTTATGAGCAGTGCTTTAGGAGAGACACGTCTCTTGAGAAATGAAAGAACAGTTTATTTGTTGTTTATATCATATAATATCATATTTAAGGTAAGATTATTCGCACTTCAGTTACCAATCGTTGAAATATCAATATAAATAATTTGAGGCAAAGTTCACTCGTTTTTAGTATCGGTCGGACCATTCATGGCCTCAGGAGTACAGCTCATACTGTCGGCCACCACTGCGGCACACATTTGAGACTCATTTTGTGACTCTGTTTTGGTTTGCGCGAAGAACGACTGGGTCTGGCGGACGGCCTCCTGTCTCATCTTCGCCTGTTGGGCAGTACTCAGCGACGACGACTGGCCCGCCAGCACCGGAACCGGCGCCACGTGAGGGCCGGGCGGCGGGTGATGAGTCTTGGCGTACGTCTGGCTGTTATTGCGAGTCATTTTCGGTCTTTGAATCGGAGTGTTGTAACTGTTAGTGTTGAGGCTCGACGAGAGCAATGAGTTCGAGTTGGGCCGACCCGTCAGCGCCGTCTGGCCGAGCATTTGCTGGGCATAGACCGGCAAAATCGGCTGACCAGTGGCTGCGGCGAACTTCTGGTTAGCGGCAAACATCTGCTGCTGTTGTTGCAGATTAGAGGTCGGGTTGTAGTTGAAAGTCGTCGGTCGGTTGGTTGCGCTTCTGTTGTCCAGAGTTTGGTTGACAGCGTTTCCGAGTTTCATGTCGTTTATTATGTTTCCGGCGAACATTGATCTCAGATTAGCGGCCATAGGGTTCGCCGCATCTATTGCGGTGGTTCTGGCCATCTGGAGAGGAGTAGCTCGATAGGACTGGGCCTGAACCAGAGCGGTCTGCTGCGGCTGAGCCATCAGACCGAGCGATGGCTGCGATTGAAAGGCAAAGTGTTGCTGATGTGCCTGCAGTGAAGAGCCGACTCCAGACGACTGCTGGTAATAACTGGCCGTTTGGTTAGTGGTCTGAGCGGCCGGTGTCGTCCAGTTGGCGCCCGTCAGTGTCTGCTGCAGATTGGAAGTGTTCTGATGGACGAACTGACTGTTGAGCAGCGACTTAGCCAGCGATTGCTGGGCCACATTGAACTTGTATTGTTCGGCCGAAGGCTGAGCGGCGGCCAACTGGTGCGCCATAAAGATGTTGGCCGAGTTCAGCTGATTCTGCTGGTGCTGCAGCAGTGTCTGGCCATAGTGAGCCGAACTGTGCTGCGGACCGAACTGAGCCATCACTGCGGGAATCTGTGTTTGCAAGCTATCGATTTGTGGTCCGAATGTCTGATACACGTTATGTGCGGCCACATGACTGTTGTAGAGCATTGTCGGCGGCGTCGATATGGCCGGAGAAGAGGCCATATTGTGGACCTGAAACTGTTGCTGAACACCAGACACAGGACGCAGTGCGTCGGCCAAAGGCGGAGAACTTATTGAATTCAACATTATTTGCTGAGACATCAGTGTCTGTGGTGTATGAGATTGGGTCGGATGTGAGCCAACATAGGAGTGGGAACTCATGTGGTTTGGGGTCGGAGCCGAGTAGGAGGGCAGTGATGGCGTCTTGCTCTTCGCCAACGAGTGGATCGGATCAACTGACGCGCTCACCGCGTATTCCACTTTAGTTGTCAACTGTTCAGTCACTTTGTTGTTGCGAATCACATCCTGGGTTCGACTTTCAGAAGAAATCAATTTCTTGTCTTCAGTGCTGGTGATCAGTGTATTTAAGAGCACATTCTTCGAGTTCTCATTAGACGACTCAATTGATGTCGTGATTGGAAGGTTTTCCCAAACACTCTTCACAGAAGCGATCTTCTTATTGAGCTCAGACTCTGTGGGCAGAGCGGTAGTAGTTCTCGGCATTCCTACAACTTTGGCCACATTTGTCGACTGAATCTTATCGGCGGCTGAAAAGTCTTCGGAGAGGACAGGTTCGGTCTGTCGGGTAAATGTCAACATTAGACTAGAACATTAGAACTTAGTTGATTCTAAAGTTAATTCCGATCAATGCCTAATGCTTTGGCGCAAATCATTCCCCCCATTGAGTGAATTAAAGATCACTCAACGGGTCTACAGTTGCGCTAATATTTTAGATATTGATTCCAATCCATACCTTCTTGGGGGCAATAATCGCTTGGTTGGGACGCGAGGTTTCGGTCACCACATTAGTCACTGTTGTATTTGCAACAAACATATCCTGAAATTGTAAATTAAGTTCCATAAGAAATGATTGTTTTATACACAAAGATAAAGAATGTGAGGATCAAGAATATCTGGAGTAGATCAGCTTAGGGACAAGGTTTTGTAATCAATGTGTTCAGTGGATTGGCTCCTTGTCTTTCATCACTTCATAAATAGCAAGATGAGCTCATAATGAGAGTGTCAAACCTTTGCAGTGGGAGATTTGGCCGGTGCTATCTTGGCCAGCACTTTGTTCTCCTCTTTGAAGCGGGTATTCTCGAAGATGACCGTGCACATCGGCTTGGCCGCATCCATCTCTGCCACCTATGGCATTGGTAAGTAAGACAATGGTAAGATGCCATTCGTAGACAATGTAGGGCCAAGTCATACCATATCAGTCCTCACATCGGTAGTGGCGCTGACTTTAGCGGTCGTTGTGATCAGTTTGTTCTCATCACTGGATGGCGACGACCTCTGCGAAGACGCGGTAGACGGCGGCTGATCGGAGACATCGATTCCGCTGTCGTGTTGGTCGAAACTGCTCGACTTGGACGACACGCTCAGTGCCTGCAAGTCGTGTGATATGCAATTCGTGGTATTTGTCACTGTCTTCGTGGTAGTCATGATCGGAGCACTAGTCGGTATGGTCTGCGAGCTGTGGCTCAAAGGTTTGGTCCACGCGTTGGGGACACTCGTGGCCGACATCTCAACAGATTTCTCCCGAACGGGCTTTTCGGACGATTCAACAGTTTTGTTGTCGAGAGACATGGCTTTCATATCTTCGGCAAGTTTTGCGGTCGAAGGGAACGCTTCGTTTGACAGTTGGTTCAGACGATTGCTTTCCTTTTGTTTGGCAAAACGTGGCGCGAGTTTGCTCTGACGGGTCCGCACGGCTGAACTCGACGGCGACGACTTTGAAGACATCTTCAGATTAATTAGACAATTCAATTAATATCAAACACAATCAACTGATAGTTGTAATCAAAAGCAATCAAATGTAATCAGAATTGAGTGTTCAAATCAAATGCAAATTCATAGGATTGACAGATTAACTAAATTTCATCAGTTTGTCAACGACTGGGTCAGTGATCGAGAAGCACGTGAGCCATGGATTGCATCAACAGAAGTGACAGTTGATGGCGACTGTGACTGTGTTTGGTGCCGTCTCGTCGCCAGTCGTTACCTTATTTGGTGTCATAGTTGACAAATTCATAAACACTATGATCTACTGACCTCTTGCTTGAACTTTTTGGTGTCATTGCCCTGAGCAAGGCGATTCCTCTTCTTGTAGGACACCTTCTGGAAGCCCTCGTCGGTCTCACTATTGTTCAATTCATCGTCAATCAGATCAACCGAAGAGCTCTTATTCCTATTCTTCAAGTCGGTCAGCGCCTCCTTAACAGCCTCGGGGTTGTCGAGAGTCACGTCACTCATTGCACAGACTGTGATGTTCTCCGAGTGATTGGCACCAATCGGTCCGTTTCGTTGGTTGTTGTTCGAAGACCGAGAGCCGCCAACATTGGTCTGATTACGAGTACGGCCTCCGCCGCCACTCCGATAATTGGATGACTGGTTGGCCGCACCGCTAGAGTGCTGTCCTCGTTCTCGCGGCGCGTCGTTTCGTTTCTCAGGTTTCCTATTTTGATGCCGACTGTCGTTGCGTTGAGAAGACGATGAGGTCTTCTTTGACTTGCGGTCACCTCTCTCTCCGACATCACTGCTCTCAGAAGCAGTTTCCCACTCCTCGTTGTTGGTCGGGTCGGCCTCCATCTGAGTCGAGCCACTCCTCTCATTATGGGGTCGCGACCTGGGATTGCTTCTGGGCTGAGAGCCTCTCGTGTTCTGTCGCTTTTGGAACCGCGGGGCCAAAGCCTCGGGTCGACCATAGTTGTTGACCTGACCGGCGCCTCGACCTCCGAAAGGGTTGTTTGATTTCCTCGAGTTTGAAATACTGTTTTGATTTGAGTCATGAAATTGATTCGATGTTTGACTCGAAATAGGGAACGAAATTATGTGTTCTTTCGAAGACCTCGACGAGACCTCGTGAGGCCTTTCGTTGCGGTTTTGATCTAAATTTCGATTCGAATCGGACTTAACTATCACTCCGTCGCCAAAAGGAGTCCGCGAAGGCGGCGGACCATAATTACTGGGACCCGGATAGGGTCGAGGCATTCCCCGGTTGAAAGCAGCCGCGCCTCTGCCTCTGTTTCGGGAGATATCTCCCCTTTGAGATATAGCCGATGCGGTGGCAGAACTGGTAATAATCGTGTCGGCGGACAAAGACTTGTCTTCTTCTGATTTGTTTTCTTTTGATTCCCTACTGACTGAATTTGGATCATTGCTTGATTTGATTGATTCCTTTTTCATCTCTTCAGAAATACAACTTTCATCTGAGATGGACTTTCGCCGAGATTTGGTCGCCTTATTTCGAGAGCCAACGGGACTCGAGTCTTGTTTGCCGTCGCCGTAAGACTTGGATTCACTCGTTTTGCGCGTCGAAGGCCTATACTCTCTGCCGCGGGTTCTGTAGGACTGTTGGGCGTAGCGGCCGCGACCACTCGAGTGAGACTCTTCGCGGCTATATCTTGGATGACCTTTGCGAGCATTGCGATCTTCTTTCTTGGAGAAGTCATCTCTTCGCTCACTGTCTTTATCACTCTGTTCGACATTGGCCGCCAAATCCGATCCTTTAGTCTTCTGACTGGTTGTGTCGCTACTGGCCTGACTGAGTGGCGGCGTTTCGCTCTTACGCGAGTCATCTTTAGCAGTCTTGTCCACTAATGTCTCAGATATGGTGCCGATATTCGTTAGATTATTTTTCCGAAGTGGAGTGAAATTCTTTTTAGTCGGCTCCGAATAGCTTTCGAACTCCTTCTGAGTGATGGGCACATGTCTGTGTCGGGTGGGCTCTCTCTTCTGGCTCTGACTCGCGGACATAATCAGGTGCTCCGACTCTGCAGCCCAGTCCAGGTGTTCATACTTGCGAGGGTGTCGTTCCTCTTTAGAAGACGTGCTCCTCTTATCCGAGTTCGAACTTTGAGAGCTCTCCTGTCTGTCGACAAGAACTCGTTTGTCATTGTCATGTGATTCCACATTGGCCTTGCTCAGTTTGGACTCGGTTTTGAGGTTATCGTCCGATTTTTTCATGTCTCGATCATCAGCTGAGCGCATGTCGTTAGACGCGTGCGTCTGTCTGTGTGTCTGAACAGCCCTCCAGTTGTTGGTTTCAGAGCCCGACTGCGACGACTGGCGCTGTCGTCTCTCGTCGGGTGTTCTCCTTTCGCGTTCACTTTCAAAGTTTTCGTGACCAGAACTGATCTGACTGTTAGACCGTGGAGAGCCGTCAGCCGTAGGACCGGCTTTGTTCGGCTGTGCCTGACTGTTGTTCGAGTGGTTCCTCAAGTCGCGTGAATCTGATTCGGACAACCGATGGTATCGCTGTTCGTACGGCGGAGATTGTGTCGGCAGTCCGGCACTCTGTTGAGTCTGTTTCATGAGCTCCGCCTGTCTCTGAAAGCGGGGCGCAAGTGTCGAGTTCTTGTTTGGATTGAATTTGTTCGGTGTAAATGAGTTGGGAGCGCGAGAGTCACGACTCGCCAGTCTTTCGTCTTTGCTTTCGCTGCTATGTCGCGAACACTGGTCGAAGTCGAGTGAGTCCCTGTCGTTGCGATCCTTGCTGAGAGACTTTTCTTCCAATAGCTTGAGCTTTTCGTGAGCCGCCAGACGACCTCGCTCGATCTCCTTCTCCTCCTCTTCACGTCGCTTCCTGGCTCGGATCACAGCGGCCGCCATCTCGTCCGACTGCTGACGGCTTCGCTGTCGCCACATCTCTTCGTCGTCGGGCGGTATTTCAGATCTGGGGTGACGTGAATGAGAATAGTTTGTATGAATTGGTTGCCGGGAATACTGTGCAGATTGTGACGAGTGTTGCGGGTAATCGTAATTATTCATTCGCTGATTGGTCGCCGGCATCTGCTGTTGCTGTTGATTCCATTGCTGCTGCGGATGGTTCCGATGTCTGTGCCTATTGTCTCGTCTATCGTCGGCCTCTCTATTGTCCCAATCCTTTTGCTTTTGGTCGCCTCTGTCTCGCGGTTCCTCATAATTAGAACGGCCTTCGTCTTTGGGGAGGGAGTCCTCATCGTCACTGAAGACCAACTTTGCGTTGTAGTCAATCTCAGCGTTAGCTGAGGCCCACCCGGTCTGCACTTCATTCTCCAGAATCTCATCAAATCCTTTCAAATCTTTGTCTGTTATGATAGGAGGGGCCGGACGTGTGGGACGATTACCAATTTCATCGTCTAATCTTTGACCGCCTCTGTCAGAATAATTAAGTGAATGTGAATTAATTTTCAGTTAATTAATTGTGAGAACAGACAAGTTGTGAGACTTGACGTAATCAGACATAACAGTGGATGATGAGAGTTGGGGTCAACAGTTTGGTTCAGTCATGTTGTAAATCATCAGATATTCAATTGAATTAAGGCAAACAACAAAACAAACGACACATACCTGGCGTCGCCATAATAGGACTGTCGCTGACCGGACGCTGGATAGCCTTGAGGGTAAGGAGGACCGCCTGCGTAAGGCCCTCTCTGATATGAGGCCTGTGGTGTGAACAACATCTTCAATATTCATGTCATTAATCAACAATTTTTCAAATCATAACCACTATATAGCCAGGTTTGTCTACACCGGTTGACGATTGGCAATACATATCAACTAATCGGTAATAAGACAGTAATTAACGACATCGATCGCGTTGGGCACTGAAACATGCCATCAATTATTTATAATTTTTTTTGTGATACCAAATTAATAATTAAAACAGATGTCAGACCGGATCCCAATGAGTAAACTTGCAATTGCAAGGCATTGGCCGACAATGAACTCATCGATAGTGATATGATTGTCATATAAACAGTGATAATTCCACTCCACTGAAGAGATAAGATTCAAAGGGGACTCACATGAGGCGGGTATGGATTCATCATACGGTACTGGTGTTGGTTGTAATTGAGAGCCTGCCCCGGCATCATAGGTGTCTGACCCGGCACTGGATTTGCTGGGTTGACACGGACGGGCATCGGTTGTCTTTGCGCCTGCATTGGAGCGCCCGGTTGTGGGTATAATCCTCTGGACATCTGCTGTAGGTTTTGAACGTTGGGGTCATTGGATGGAAGGGGTGGAGTCGCCGGATCTCCTGAGCCGCCACTGCCAGCATTCGGTGGTTGGTTTGCGTTGGTCTGCGGTAAGGTTCCTCTGCCCCAACTGCCTTCGGTCTGCGGCCGGAGCGCGGGTCCGGGACCATAAGAAGTCTCCGGCCCGGCCTTTGCAGTCCCGTCTTGAGGGACATTCCCACCATCGAGTTTGGGGAATTCCAGAGGAAAAAACGGCGACTGTTGGGCTAAGTAGCTCTTGTCGGGACCACTTTCCTCTAATGAGGGGGCAGTGCCTGTGTTCCAAGTCTTTGAGGCTGCCTGGAGTGCGGCCGCCGACTGCTGGCCGCCGGCAATGGCGCCAACATTTAAAGCGGTTGTAGCGGTCGATGACGTCAGTAATGGATTCGATGGACTCGGCTTTAGTCCAGCTATTGTCGCCACTTCTGGCACTGAAGACAAAGTTTGCAAAGGAGGTGTCGCTCCACTACACAGAGAGGAAGTGAGTTAGCGGTTTGGTATATGATGTCATGTCATGTCAACAATAGCTCAATACCTGTCCTCTTCTTTGCCTGAACCCCATCCTTGACCTCCGGTAGGAACTAATGTGATATTCGGATTATTACCACTATTTTCGCTCTTCAGAGATGGCAGGTTAGCGGGAGGTGGCATTCGCCGACCGGCGCCCACTTTACCCAACGTTTGCAAACCATGTTTTGGAGCAACTGTTCAGACATTAGTGTTATAGCATATGACGACAACGTTAGACAATCGCATGTCTGCATACCTGATGTCTTCTGAGTCTCAAGACTTTTGCCTTTGTATAGATTATTGATATTCAACGATTGGTACTTCTGCTTTGACTTGTTCTCCCCTTTGGACGTTAGCCCCGAAACTGCGGACATTATGACCACTGGAAGTCATTGAGTTACTGGACCTGTCGACCAAAGGAACCAAACGCTCCCTAAGGGTGAAGAGGAAGAACAGGTTGTTTGGCATCAGTGTTGTGGCACAGCATTGTTATGGTCTATCGATGACTAAGTGTATTGACGTTTCGCAATCAAATCATGCGTTCAATTACCGGCTTTTAATGCAATTGTATTCACAAGAGATTCGGTTTTCTGATTGCAATCAACACTTTTGATAGTGAATGGGATTCTCTTTTATTGAACGGTTCAGACATTGAGTGACAAAAATGCGGAAAATTGTCGAACCATTGACTGATAGATAGTTAGGGCTAAGAATGACAAATGCATCCAATCTTGTGATCAGTGATCGCTCGCTTGAGATCAAACCTAAATTGCATTTCTTTGTGACTAAGCATCTCGTGATAGCAGTGGTGGACATTGATTGCAAGCTAAGAGACAATGATCTCACTCGAGACAAAGAGCCAGCAATTGGAGGACAAATGTGATCGATGGCGATCGGCTCAAGACATACCTCGGTTCCGATGCAAATTGCGTTCAATGGCAGTCAATAATCAATTGAGAAGTTGTCTTGTCTTCAGATCGGAACAAATACACGTCAATCGACGGTCGAGTGAAGAACGTTGTGTTGTGTTTACGTCCGACACAAACACTCGATGGCCTGCGTGTGAGCCGAGTGTCCGATCGGTCGGTAGAGTGGCGGTGAACGAGTGTTGAGCGGGTCTTCACTAGTGTGGGCGAGTCGGTCAGCAAAGGGTTCGGTGATCTCGTGCGACAACTGTCTGCCTCTGCCTATCACTGGTTATGTACAGTAGTAATGGTAACGCCAGTCGACTGCGACAGCACTCAGCTATTGAACAGCCGTGCAGTCAGTGAGTGAGTGAGTGAGTCAATAGTCAATGGCGAAAATGGCGAACACAATGAACGCCTTTTGCCTGCACTGAGTCTGTCTGCTGAGTGTACTGAGTGTTGAGCGTCGAGTTGACTGTTCACTGGAATAGCTCTCAGTGAGTCTCACAGACCACAGACCACAGCACAGCACTACACTCGACACCACTCCTATACTCTATACGTTTCGATACCTTTCTTTCGCACTCCAGTCAATGCACTCGACGACCCTCTGCAGTCTCACAGCAAGGCATCGCTCCAGACATCTGTCGGTCCACCGTTCCATCCCTGGCCGGGATGCGGTTCCGTTGATCTTGGCCGTCCCAAACAGTTATCACCATATTTCTTCACTCCTCCCACAATATTTCCGTTTAGAAATTTCCTCAGAATTTTTCCTCACTATCTATTGCACTCAATTGCATAACATTCTCCTAATTAAATGATAAACCGATCATTTTCTCACATTAGCCGGTAGAGTGATCTAGCTAACAATAAGAGGAAGGCTGCCAATCAATGATTTTGCACATTCCGGAGTTATCAAGCTATCTTCATACAAACCTTGATAGTAAAATACATTTATTTACAACAAACGTATCGAAAAACAAGTTTTGGTCGCAAAATCATTGGTTGGTTAGAGAAGAGTCGGAAGTATTTTAATTGGTTCGCAAGTAATCGTCGTTTGGTTGCAGTATTTGTGGCCGTCGGGGCTTCGATGAGCCGTCGGCTTCAGTCGCGTTTGATGTACTTATTGAAAGTGCTGTAATATTTGCTTTTGTACCACCGCACGACCAGACCCGACGGCCAGCGGATATAGTTGTCCGAGTATTGGTATTTGTTGATTTGGGGCAGCTCTTCAATCCTGAGCAGGAAGTCCTTCAGGTTGTTGTAGTTGACGAACAACTCTGGCTCCAGATAGTAGAGGACATCAATGAACTCGTAGGCAATGAAGTCCGCGTAACTGATGCTATTGCCGGCGAAGTAGGCATAGTTGCCCAAGAAGTGGCTCAACTCCTTCAGTACCTTGGGCACCTCCTTTAGATACTCGACTCGGGCAGTCTCGAAGTGCGGGTCGAACGTGGCCTCCAAGAAGTCGGCCCTATAGTCCCTCAGCTGCTCCTCCACCATATCGATTCTGTTGCGCTCCTTCTCGTTGTGGCCGAGCAGGTGATGCTTCGACGACAAGTGGCGAAGAATTGTCCGGCTTTGGGTCAGTTTGACGTCGCCGTCGATATAATAGGGCAACTGATCCGTCAAATCATATCTGATTATAGCAGTCAATAGTTTGTCTTCCGTTTACTCACATTCGGGAAGTCGAGTCCCAGTTTGTATTTGTCGTCAGTCCACTCATTAGGCACTTCTTGTTTGGTGCCGTAGTTATACCGCTTATCGACATATTCTGTTTCGGTGTAGGCCAGCAGTAGTCGAATCGGTTGTCCTAACTTCAAATGCAATTCGTTAGTCAAAACTTTTGGCATTTGATGACAATCAGCTCATAAGCTTATAGATAGAAGAGTGCCTTAAAGGCGAGGAAATTTCCCAAAGAGCTATGCAAACACAGCTCAGGTAGGGCTTAACGATTAACGATTAGCGTAGCAATTTTTGGTGATATTTGACTAAAAAATTGGAAAAACAGTCTCAAATTGCTAAATTTATATATTGATCACAAACATTTTACCTAGATATTTGTCATAAATTCTAATCAAAACAAGCAGCAAACATGTTTATTTAACTTTTCAGCTACTAAACGCAACTTGAACCATTTATTATGCTGTTTTGCTCTTGCAAGATATTTATTGCAATGTGTTATTAATGAATTGAGTGACTGTTGTTTATCTGATGTGCAAAATTCAACCTTGAGCATTTGCTAGACAACCAGGTCTGTGTTCGAAGGCGCTTCTGCACTGCTGGTAATCATTGTGAAACAAGTTCATGGATTAAACTTGACAATCCTGGCACAGTTCATCCTTATTAATCTTACTGGTTGTGCAAGGTTGTTTACCAACTTAGAGGGTTTTCCATGATCTGAGAATGAATGAGCAAGGTCATTCGATCGGCTCATGCGGTGGGAATCGCCAGTAAGTGTTGACCGCAAATATGGGTTCCCAATCAAGTTATTGGAGAATTGGGGCACTGATGAGGGCTTCTCATGAAAGTAGGACTGATTCGAAGTGATAGCTCAATATACCGTCGGGTTATCTAGTGATCTAGCTCACTTTGCAAAGCGGTTTCACTATGTTTTTGCTATTTAATGTCTGTTTCAATTCGTTCTATGAAGTAAGCGATAGATATGAATTGGAATGAGCTGTGATTGCATGATATGTTGGCCTCTTATCACACAACTAGACTCAGCTTGTCAGCATATATATACAATGGTGGTTTATATGGAGAAAACTACCATGTTGACTCGGTTCTAATGAGTAATCATCAGCCAAAACGATCTGGCTGTAAGTTTAGGAGAGGACAGGCGACTCACCCCACGTATGTTCCAATAGCCGAGGACAGGAAGCTTCGAAGCCATGGCTCCCAAAAGTTGGCAAACTTTGAGATGAGTTGTATTTGAAATGAAATCAATCAATCGCTAAAACAAGTCGAGCTCTTGATAAACAATTTATCGCGATTGGAGTGACTATTAGACAAACTGCTAGTGAAGGCCAAGCAAACTGTTGGTAACCAAAGTGCTGAGCGATCTGTTCCCTGACAAGTCTGCGCCAGAGCTCGCTCTCAGTGGCTCTCCTAATGTCACTCTCTGTTGAGCCCAACCTCTCCTCTTCCGTCGCCTCACGTGTGCTATCATTTCGTCGCAATGTTTACAACATTTGTTTGAATGTCTGTTTTCACACCAATCGTCAGATGTCTGGCAAATGATCGCCGGATTTGTCGATAGTAATCGACTTTTGATCACCGATTAGGTCATCAGAACACTGACACCAAGACTGTCATCACTTTCGCAATTATGTCTACATTTGTGCTGAATATCTGCAAAAGTTTGCCTAAACTTCATTGCAATAGTCATCGACTGAATACTTGCCGTTCAATCAGTTTGTCATCAAATCGGCTCAAAAGCAGTGAAAATGATGACAACAATAATGAGAAGCAATTGACTGAAAGTAAAACTTATGTCAAACAAACCGATTCCAAGAACGATGAGAAGACAAGTCCAGAAACAACCAAAGAGTTTACCGAAACAGACAAATACAAGTGGGGCCCCAATGAGGGCATCCCCTATGACCCCAAGAAAGACATTAACTTTTACCATAAACTGCATGGATTCAAATACCCGCAGTACTTCACCAATTGGTTGGAACAGACTGGCATGAAGAGGAGCATCAAGATCATCAAGGATGATCTAAGTTTGCTCAAAGAGGGACGAATCCACAAAAGGCCTGACGAGTTCGGCGCCCCATATCAGGTCGACTTTGCTATCTTCGGCGGCGGTATCATCGGCTCCAGTATCGCCTACCATCTTAAGCAAAGAGCACCCAATAGTTTCTCCTGTGCTGTCATCGAAAGGGATCCGACAGTCAGTTAATATGTTTTATATCTTAAGTCCCAATATATGTCAATATATTTGTCTTTTGATCATTCAGTACACGAGAGCGTCGTCCGCCCTATCCATCGGTGGAATTCGCCAACAGTTCTCACTGAAGGAGAATATTCTGATGTCAATGTATACGATGGACTTCTTGAGGAATGTTAAGAAGCATTTAAGTGTTTTAGATCAAGAACCACCGGACCTTCACTATCACCCGCACGGCCATTTAGTTCTGGCCACTGCTGCCGGCGCTGAACAATTAGTGGAGAACCATAGGTTGCAGACAGAGCTTGGTGCTTTTGTCGAGTTGTATACTCCCGAAAAACTCAAGGAAAAGTTTCCGTGGCTTAATGTCGACGACATTGTCATCGGCTCTTGTGGTGTCCAAAACGAGGGATGGTTTGATCCCTATTCTCTGCTCATTGCTCTCAAGACGAAGGCTGAAACGCTGGGTGTACAGTATCTGCAAGCTGACATTCTGGACTTCAACCTCCAGAAACATATCCAGACGGGTATGCAAGATGAGACCGGCGAAGCCAAGGAAACAGTTCATCACGTGATAATTAGGGAACCGGATGGTTATGTCAAGCAAATCGAGTTCGCCGCTGGAATCGTGTGCTGTGGCGCTAACTCGGCATTCATTGCCGAAAAGCTCGGTTTCGGACAGGGGCTGGGTCTACGAGCCCTACCTCTGCCAGTAGAACCTCGGTATGACATTTCAATCTAATTTTTCATCAATCACTTGTTCCTAAATCATGTCTAGTAAAAGATATGCATATGTCTTCAACTCGATGAACGGACCCGGAATCGACTTTCCACTCCTCATCGACCCGTCGACTGTGTTTTGTAGGAGAGAAGGATTGGGCGGAAACTTCATTTGCGGTCGCGAACCTCATCCGGTATTAACTTAAATATTGTGCTGAAATGCTTGATTATAACGATTGAATATATTTAGAACGAAGAGCCAGATGTGAGCAATTTGGACGTCGACTACTCATTCTTCGATTCTCATATCGCCAGTCAATTGACACATAGAGTGCCCGCTTTCAGTGACATGAAAATGAAGGGCGCGTGGGCTGGATATTACGAGTACAACACTGTCGATCAGAACCCGATCATTGGTCGCGACCCCTACTACGGCAACATTGTGTGGGCCACTGGCTTCAGTGGTCAAGGCATCCAAATGGCGCCGGCGGTCGGCAGAGCTGTAATGGAACTGCTTTTAGACAGCGGCTATCAAACTATTGACTTATCCCGGTTCGGGTGGCACAGGATTATGAGTGGAAAGCCGCTAAAGGAATCAGTCATTTGTTAAAAATAGTCAATTTATTGGTTTGTCTATTAGATTGTATAAATAAATTGTTTATCACTACAACCGAAGCCCAATGCGATTATCTCTGAGCGGCCATCGGAGCGAATATATTGCCCGTTTGCTTACTGGCCGCCCGCGACGGACTGAAGCCCAACAGCTTCTGGATGTTCTGTCCAACAAATTATCCGTCAAGTTTGCACATTTCAAAGTTTAGAATTACCTGTCTTATGGACATTGTGCACAATATGTAAAGGAAAATGAATGAGCAGTCGGTGTAGTCATCGCCGCTGAGGTTTCGATGCGACAGACCTTGGATTAAAGATATCGGAACGAACGGAAGTTTGGCCACAACTCTGCCGTCAAAGCTATGTCCAAATATGAAGATTAGGTAACACTCTATGGTATGACCGATACATACATGCTATTGAACATTGAGAGGAGAGCTGTGAACGCAAAGCCGATGGCAAACATCGACTTCATCTTCACTAAAGACAGGTCTCGGTTGTGATTCTTTAGTTTCTCTTCTTCTCGCTCCAACTTCTTTTTCATCTGCTTGTCGTTGGTCTCACCGATTGTTTCCTTTCGTTTCTCGACTAAAATGAAGCAAATTTAGAAATCTGCTGATATGTTAGTGAGTTGTTCACAAACGTCTTTTGCATTGTCGCTCGACTTCGGCTTTCAGTCTCTTATATTTATCAGTCCGGTAGACCATAAGCCACGTAAGACCTGTTGGCCGATATTGACTGACCGATCGCTTCCATGTAATTCAATGCATACCTTCGCCTAAGAGTGCGGTGAAGATCGAGATGAAGACGATAAGTATGCCGTCGGCAAACATGTCGGCTGACCTTCACTGGTCTATCTTATGAAAGTAAACTGTTCTAGTAAGGGTCCCTTGGTGAACTAACTGATTTGCAACTGTGGAAATATGATCGGTAAAGATTGAGCGGTGAGCCAAATGAAACACCGACGGGAGTGACCGACGGGAGTGACCGACGGGAGTGACCGTCCAATGCAATGCAGTGCACACTTCGGCACTTTCCTTATGACAGCACACAAAATATGTAACGATGACAACAAATCTCCGTTTGTTTACACCTCGGCTTAAAAGTCTATTAAACTATTTGCAACTTTTGTTCAAAACTTAAAATTCTAGTTCTAACAACTTGGATGATATGATGAACAAGGTGAAAGTTGGTAGACATTGAATTGGCCAGTTGTTGCTTGATGTTTGACTTGTTCATCGGTTCGTCTTATGTGAAGAGTTTTGTCTCGTATTTGGTTTGGTAAACAAACAAAATGTAAATACTGTTAAATGACTTTTCAGTGCATTTATTACTATATTTTGTTGTAATTTATTTGTTTTTATTTATTTTGCAAACAATTTAATGGATTTCTATCGTTTCGGTCGATTTGGTGGTCACTGAGTTCGGTCAGCCATTGGTTGATATGTTTGTGTCCACTGTTTTGCTCAACTCTCAAGACATTTGTTATTTCGTTAAATGTTTGGTTAACTGAAGACACGATTGTCTTTGCGATTCAATTATGAGTGAATTTGATTCTTTCCAATAGTTTTGTCATTTGAGTCAACTATTTATCACATTTTCTTAATTTCAATGCAAAAGTATTCGAGTTTTCGATCAAAGTCTTGAGTTTCAGTGGAAAACTTTTGTTTTGCCGATAAGTTTGCGAAAAGTGTTTTCTTGGTCTCAAATATGAATCACAGCAACGGGTCCGACAAATTCGGTCACAACAGCTCAGATGCCGAGCGCAACCGATGGATCAGATTCGAGGAGCAGACAGAAGACATTCCGAATGAGGTTCAGATTGAGATCCACTCCGAGATCGACGGACCGGCCGTTTGCGCCACTATAGAGCCGACCGATTCAATACACATAAACGCGACTCCCGATCGGCTCAAGAGAATCAGCTCTTCCCCACTGTCATCGCCGACCAATGTACCCCCAAATCAGATAACGAACGCAAATATTATGTCTAATATCGAAAGCAATAAAGTGGTCGACAAGAAGTTCAACGCCTATAACAATAACATTGAGTTAAACGGCGAGACGAGTACGGCCTCGACAGTGACCGCTCTGCAAACTGTTCCGCTCAAAGACACGAATGGCGTTCAGTCTGAATGCAAACATACATCTTGTCAACCGAGAAGTGGTTTCGGTAAGCAATGCAACATTCTTTTGGGACTTTGAATCACTAGATATTGTGACACATCCGACAGCCAACGGCGATGTCATCGTCACAGTTCTGCCCGTCAACGACCACTGCGCTTGGCTATCACCGGCCACATTCAAGCCCGAACTCGTTCCCGAAGAACTGATGGCACAGTCTCTGTCTGTGAGTGATAAGAATTTATTTTAAATGCATACGATTAATAGTTTTACTCATTAATTCAATATTAATGTCATGAGTGCTGTGAATAACTTAAACAAAAGCGCAATTTTAATATAAACTTGTAAACTAATAAATTCTATCACTTTGTTAGCTGACAGTCGAGGACTACGTGTCTGCCATTCAGATATTGGTCAACGATTTGCGATTCAATCTTTACATAACTCTTTACAAACGACTTCTCGTCATTTGGATCGCATTGGGATTCGTAGTACTGTTAGGCCTCTTGTTTTCCGGAGTCAAAGGTCTGCCTCTGTTTGTCGGCGGAGTCCTATGGCTTGTGATCAACGCGTTTGGAATATTCGCGTCGATGTTCTGCAAAGTGAAAGTAAGCACACATTTCGTAACTGATTAAACAAACGTTACCTATAATTGCAATTCCGATCTATAGCTCTATCACTATTTGGAGAGATGTATATCTCAAGTGAATTCGATGCTTTACAAACACAATATTCTGCTGGGAGTCGATGACAGAGGACACATATCATGCCATAAGATAAACCTGGTCTTCGTCTACTTCGATGTCAACTATTGCATTGTATGTCCATTTTCGGCTCAATTCATGATCAAAATGACAATTCATTTCTCTCGTCCCTAAGAAATTCCTCAAAGATATGATTGAAAACGAGGAGAACCAGTCATCGAATGCCAATCCATCCACGAGTCCGTCCAACACATCCAATATCATCAGTCGAATGGATATCAACACATCAGATGTGGTGATCACTGGTTCGCAACCAAAGTCTGTCCCCCAAAAAGAGGTATTTATTAACTGCCGAATCGACCGCTTCTTCTCAACTTCTCAACGCATTTGTTTGACATTTTGCAGAAATACGCGGAAAAACTTTTGCTGAGATATAGCCAAAGATGGGTTAAGGACTTCATCCGTCGCAAAATAGACCTGAACATGCCATTGCACGCCGACTCGGCCGGCGTAAGTGTGGCGCCCCTGCCGTCCAATCCCCGGCACTGCCCGACGTCTCGGTGTTTGTGTCAGTTCATCGAAGAGCATCTCAAATACAAGCCGTTAACGCAGTGCAGTCTAACCGAACTGTTTAAGTGAATTAGCAATAGTTGTTCGGTTCGGCAGTCGATTCGCTGCCCAAACATCTCAATCGAGATCTTATTTTCAACGAACAAATCACGCAATTTATTGTCCACTGACTTCTATCATAATCTTCAGACACCGAGAACTACCGGTTTTAACATTTTTAAATCTTGTTATTTAATTGTGATATTTATAGACAATTAATACCATTTTTAATTTTATTGATAAGAATTTTTAGTATTTTTAAAAGCAATATATTTAACTGCAATTTCATTAATGTATTACCACTTATGGGTTGGGTTTTTAGTTGACTTTTAATCACTTTTTTGAGTTTATTTTTCTAGACTATTGTCAGACAAAGCAATCGATTGATACAAATAAATGAATTTATGAAACGATTTGATCGTAAGTTTCGAAATAATTATCTCTTTATTTGGAGTAATAACCGAAACATAGATTATATAACGATTAACACAACGTTCGATATATTTATTCTCTTCTCGAGGGATTAATGGATTAATATTCTAATCAATTGTTTTTTAAATCTGCGGACAAAAGCAAAACAATTTTCAGCTCAAAAACTATATAATGTCTGGTAATTGATATCAAATAATCGACAGATTGTTTGTCGCATTTGATAAAAGGCCGCGACTGACCGAAGAGCGAGCACTTTAGCCGAGCGTCTCCTTATCGAACATATACTCTCCGAGTCCTTGGCCGACACGGCGAAGATTGGTCACGTGGTCGGCGATCTGCTTCATCGAATCGACCTGCTCTGTCAAGAAGTGAGTCTCGAGGAAGTCGCAGAACTAGTCACAAGAGACAGATTGTGGTTAGCCTTGAGCCTAATTGGATCGCTAATCGTTGCCATACCTGCGGGTCCTGATGTTGTGTCGCGATCTTATGCAGATCCAGAAGCGACTGATTCACTGTCTTCTCGAGCTCGAGAGCCGCCTCCATGGCCTCCAATCCATTGTTCCACTCCTGTTTCGACGGCTTCGGGATATCTTGGAGAACGATGCGACCACCTCTCTTGTTCTGAAACTCCATAAATTTCTGCGCGTGACCTCTCTCTTCGTCGGACTGCTCTTTGAAGTACTTGTGAAAGCCGGGCAAAGCCACGTCGTCCCGATCGAAGTGGTAGGCCTTTGGTGGACAATATCACCGGCGGTTAGAACTCACGTTTGGAATCGCTCTTTTGAACTCACCATTTGTTGGTAGACATAGGAGGCGTACAGTTCCAGATTGATCTGTTTGTTGACACCGGCCTCCGACTCCTGGTGGTAGTTCTGTCTGACCTGGCTCATTTTCGACATCTTCAACACAAATTAGAACCGATTAGAATTGCGTCCAAAGAATTAGGAACCAGAATATTCTTTGGTAGGAATCGAGTGGTCAATGAGTGGGGTATTGATGTTAACTATATTACAATCAGTGAGATATCAACTGAGAATCAATTGAGTGATGTCTCGGAGGCTTAGAGTTGATGTCCGTTCAAACACTGTTGACGCGAAACACCAATTCCGTGAGTGCTGTACAGCAGCCAAACATTTAGTTTATATACGTATTGGACACAACACATCCCAACACAAGCCTGAAGTGCACAGAATTGGACTCATTCTGAGCGGAGGGGGGTTTCCATCCCTATTCACAAGCATTGGACAGCGATTCTGAAGGAGGACTCTCTGCCAACCTCTGGCTTACAGGCGATCAATGTTTTAGCGTTTCATCCAATCGTTGAGTTATTGCGCGATCCGACAGATTTTAATGAAATGAGATATGATTTTCAATTTTGGTGATTAGTGCTAAACAACTAGTGAACAACCACTACTGTAGGCGACTGTAGACGACTAGCAAGTTCATTATTAGCAGATTAACAACTTATTAGTGATTAATCTATTTATTCCATTACAAGAGTTTGTATGCGATTACCAATTATTGAATCGCTTTTGCATTGAACTGAAGGAAACGCCAATTGGAAGTCAACACAAATAATTGTTCGGATCACTAATTATCGTAAATTATCCTGGTTGTCGATTTCGTGCCAGTAGCGCAACAGTAGTGTTCTGATGAAACGCAAAACCAAAATCCAAGTCTCAATTTCTTTTTTGTTGTTGTCATAAGTTTTAGTGAAGAAAAGCAACACTTTTTTGAAGTACGAAAATAGAGTTTTTGTTTGGAACACGAGTTGATTCGCTATTATTCATGTGATTTCTGTACTCTATTCTGTGCCTCGAATTACAAATAAAATTCGAAGTGATCAAGGTCGATCAGTGAGCTAACAGTCGAGTGATTAATTGCTAGAGCACTGGTGTTTCCGTCGACTGTTCGACAATATTTATAAATGGTTAGACAAGTGGACCGAAAGACGACCCGAATTGACTCGATTTATAACTCAAACGCTTCTGTTTTTCAATCGAATTGATCTCTAACTGAGAATTATATCGATATAACGAGATTAGTGGCAATTGTTTGGACGAATAACTTAATTATTTAGAGAAAGAAATACAAATTGTTTACTCACTTTGATTAACAGATATTCTGGAGTGAAGACAGTGTCCGAGGTATCAATGAAAAGCTACTATACTGTTCGGTATTGACTGAACAGAGCGACTGATAAATGGCAATAAACTAAACCGAATGAGAGTTCCATTCAATCGCTCGACATATCAGTCAATCAGTTTTCAGATTATCTGTCCGTAACTCTAAACCAGACATCGGAGAGGCCCTCAAAAGTGTCTGAAAGTCTATCTTAAAGGCAACAAATAGCTTTAAAAAAGTTAGTCTATTGAATAATCTGTCCAGCTTGGTCATTGTGGCACTCTTGCATGACTATACCGAATAGCAATTCAGTGAAATCATTCATTAGACCAATGATTGGACAATATTTATGTTGATATGATTCTCGAATTGAGGAACTGTTGAGACGACACAACACTATCTGTGTATAGAGTCTAAGGCCTAAATTGTTCTTAAATTACATCGGATTAAACACTTCTAATTCGATGCGTTATTCTATTGATAGGTATTCATCATCGTTACGATTGGTTAACCACCGATAGTAATGAAACTATTGCTCAAAATTATCTGAAATTCAAAATAAACTCGTGATTACAACACAAATGCAATAAACATATTTGTCACTTGCTCATCTAGGATATATCAGCCCTAGACTAGCAACTCATCAATCACTGTCAATTAAGCAAGGACATTGGTACGGAAAAACTTAAAATTCCGGACAATTCTAGAGAATAATCAAGTCAAGTTCTCGGTAAAAGTGAATAATTGGCCCAAATTACTTGATTATTAACGCTTTTTTCGCAAATGAGTACAAAACTAGTCAACAAACTAATGGAGAAAAGCATGAAACCACTGATTGGTGTCCGAATGGACCGATTTGTCCTCGTATTGTCGCCACAGTTCAATGCAAACGCCTTTTAAACAGTTTTTTTTTTAAATGCGTTTTACAATATTTTCAAGAGATAAGGTAATTAATGATTGCAGTTGTGTCTCACCAATTATTAATTGCTGTTTTTGTTGGAAAATTTCTGTCAATTTGTTTACTAAATTTCCAAAGCTTTGGAATTATTGATAGTTTTGCGGATTAAATATTATAAATGCAATCAATGAACCGATCGATACGAACGGACTGCGAGTTTAAGACTCAAGTTCTTGGTCTCAGAGGCGATGAATCGCTTTTATTTATCATTCAAGTGTCTCATTGATACCTAATTTCGTGATGTCTTGTCTTACCTTAGAATTTCCAGACATATCACAAGAGAATCGACTAATGAAGAGATTATGCGAGTTATGTGTAATCGGAAAAGTCGTACGACTGATGACTACGAGTCGACAGAGTTTGGGCACAAGTTTTGACATTTCAAACAAAAAACTATTGTTTTATTGAGAGATAAAATACAAATCTATAATCTATAACCAGATTAATAATAAAATGTGTTTATGTTTACTAATTGTTTCGAATTCGACTCGTTTTGCACAATAGTAGACAAGTGTTGAGCGCGTGCTATACATTTGGTGAGCCGGGTGTTAGTGAAGACGACAAGCTCTGATCAGGAGGAGAATGAGCAAGATGAAGACGGGCGACAGCACTTCCGAATGGGTCATATGCTTCTGACCCTCCAGTTTGAAGCAAAGCAAGAGTTTGGCCAAAAATATCAAAAGTATTTGATTGAAACTCCAAACGGCTCTGAATAACGCGATCTTATATTTTCCGTCCAAATACTGGCGAATGAATACAATTATACAGAAATAGCTGAGAAGAGCGTCGCATATGAAGAGCGGACTGTGGACTGACCACCAGCTCAGCCAATGGCCACTCACTATGGCGTCGATCTTCAGCACCAGAAGTACGGAGTAGACTAACAGCGAGATCAGAGTCATGTGAATCTCGAAGACGGTTACGCCGAACCACTTAATTATTTCGGGAAACGTTAAGATCATTGTCGTTGTCGTTGTCGACACTCTTTTGCGGACACTTTTCTTCTAAGTTCCGTTTGAACTGTGCCTTAAGTTCTCTAATCTTTTCGCGTTTCTTATTTCTCTTGTCGTACCGCTCGGTAATCATACGACGTCTCTGTGCGGACACACTCTCCTCGCCGTTGATGAGGTCATCCAATTTCGATTGCAACAACTCTCTGGCGGTTTTCCTATTCCTCTGCTGCAACCTATCTTGGTGACACTTCACCACAATCCCTGTCACCACAACAGCTGATTAGCAAAGAGCCCATAATAGGTCTAATGGTATACCTGTAGGCAAATGAGTCAACTGAACACAATTAGACAATTTGTTAACGTTCTGACCACCCGGGCCGTGGCCGTGGATGAACTTCTCCTCTAATTCAGACTCTTTAAGAACCGGAACTTTTGATTTGTCGATTTTGGGTCCGTTTAATGGCTTGTTTGTCGAGAGGGTGACTGAAATTTGTCGCAACGGCTGATTAGAAACTAGTAAATGATTTTTGGCGAAATTGACGATAATTTTTGACATTTAACTGCAAAATGAAGTCAATTATACGACAACTGAATCGGTCCTCAAATCAGACGTTTATTGTTGAGAAACGAAATGCCTTTCTGTGGGAATGAAATCAAAACAATCAGTTGAAACACGATTTGAGGTCAATGGCCACAATCAGGCCGTGAGCTCCGGTCGCGGTATCAGTCGATGTCATACCTGGTAGTAAAATGCAATGTCTTTGGCGTCAGTCAAGTGTCTGTTTTTGTTGAACTCTTGTCTGACTCGGTTCAGGTAGAAGTCGGTGTCGGTGTAGACCAGTGTCTTCGAGTAGCGGATCAAATGCTTCAAGAGTCTCAGTTTGTCGGCCCGTGAGACTGCGGTCACGGCGGTCATCATCAGTCGGAGGACCACTTCTTGAGCGGCATCGGCGGTAAGCAGAGGGATAGCGCTTGGATGTGGTGATCGATCGGCACATCCACAACACAGCCAACACTCTTACGGACGACTCGTTTGGCGCATGTCTTGCGCTGAGAGACAGCACTCAAACACTGAATCCCTTTGAACACAGCTATCGATAGTAGTTATGAATTCCCTATAAATACTATATAATTATCCATAAAATTCAATGAATGTGTTTAAGAGCCGATCGGCACCGAACTCGTCCTCTGGTCGAGGCCCGGTCTAAATGGGCGACCAGTGGCCACTGCCCGCCGCGCGCACACACACCGCTGTCTCGAGGCCTGCATCCGACTGCGGTCTGGCACACAGATTGGTCTGACCAGAGCTGTTCCGTATGATCCACTTTGCGAAGCACTTCACTCGAAGACATCATTGGGTCTGCTTTAGTGATGTGTCGGACGAACTGGTGTCCCAGTGGTCACCACTGCCCTGAAGTAAGTGCCATCGCAACTGTTCTAATGGTTCCAATGGTATAATGCATGATATGCTGTGACAGTGATGTCACTGATGTCTCTGTGCAACTGCACCACTGCACCAAGCAATTCGCCAGATTAGTGCCAAGCTGCATTTGCAAACATCTCGCCTGCAATGGACGACTTGTGTCCCGCAAATTGCAGACAATTGGCATCGAGTGCATTGAGTGCCCGGAGCATAGGTGGCGAGCAATGCAATTGTGTTATGCAAATGCATTGGCATTCTCTGTCTCTGGCATTCGCTCGCATTCCTCACCATTGGTTCCAATTGTAAGAAATGCTGTTTTAATTGAGAGTTCAGTTCGGGTTTCGTACAAAACGCCGAAAGAAAAACACCGAAATCCATTAGACCCAAGTCCATTCGGTCGAAACCCATCGGTGTCAGGGCAGTATCCGTAGATAAATGCACATACAGTATATCTTCTTTAGTTTGGTTAGGTTAGTAATAGTTAAGGTTAGATTATGATCTACACAGGTTAATTAATAATTAATAATTATCATCAAATTAGTTAACTAATAGTAAATTATAACTAAATATTACCAAATCTCATTAAATAATACCTAACCTAACCTAAAGATGTACTGTACGGATGGTGGACTGGGACCGATGGACTTCGGCCCAATGGATTTGGGCGTTTTTGCTTTCGGCGTTTAGTTTAGGACCTGTTCGGTTCCGATTGTGGAGAACTTGTTATCTTGTTATCTGATTGAAACACGTTTGCAAACATCGATCGTTTGGAAATACATCAATGTTTTGACTTATAGCGTGTCTTTCAGCCACTGATCTGACATTTGGAGCACTTTGTCGTCCAAATCTATAAACAGATCTAACTATCTATCACTCAATTAAAGTGTACTTTCATTGCGAAACAATTAGTTTTATGGCCGTCTCGACAATGATTGAAGATATCAGTCGTTTAACAAAAGGCTATTTATGGCTGACATTCGGCCTCTGATTGCAGACATCAATTAGTTTTTATTTGTATCGCCACTGATATCAACCGTTATATTGACCCGTATTGGCAAAGAGTGCCTACCTTTCGATCAGTGCTGATCAGTTGACCATTGAGCATTGAGCATTGAGCATGCTGATTTGGCCTCTCTTGCCATACACTCTCCGACGAATTGTGCCCAAGTTTGTCATTTAATAATCAGTGCGATTTTATTAGTAAATAATTTTACGGTTAATTAAAATGGAAACACCGAAAGTAATTATAGAATAATCTTGGTGTTTGTCTATTACGCCGCCACTGATCACTTGGTCTCTAATGCCTTGCTAATCGTCTGTGTAGGGCTTGACCTGTATGCTGGTGTTCGCTATATTCTCGGCGGTGTTGGGGATGTTTCAGTTCGGTTACAACACTGGAGTGATTAACGCCCCGCAAAAGGTAAGCCCGACTTCTTTGGCAATCCGATTGAATCCAATTACGGTTTGCTCTCAACTCTCAATTGGATTGGTGTCTGCTTTCAGATCTTAGAGGACTTTATAGCGAACATCTATAAGACCCGGACCAGTAAGTACATGACTGAGGAGATGTTGGCCCTGCTCTGGTCGGTTACGGTCAGTGTGTTTGCGGTCGGAGGAATGATTGGCGGCATATCCGGCGGCGCTATCGCTGACTACTGCGGAAGGTTTGACAGAAGAAAACATCAATTCTTAGCGATTGACTCATTAATTGGGATTGACTTGCAATAGGAAATGCGGACTACTTCTCAATAATGCCATAGCAATACTCGGGGCAACCCTTATGAGCTCAAGTCAATTGTTCCGTAGCATTGAATGCCTGATTATGGGTCGCTTCTTCATTGGCCTCAGCTGTGGTCTCAACACTGCGCTCGTGCCTATGTATGTGCCTAAAGATGACCAATCAATCGTTGCAATCAATTGTTCTCATTTCCATTGACCAGGTATTTGTCGGAAATAGCGCCGATGACATTGCGAGGGGCTCTCGGTATGTGTGCTCAATGACCTGACTCATTGTAATTGTCTTGTTGTCCACCCAAAGGCACAGTCAGTCAATTGGGAGTCACAATCGGACTGTTATTATCTCAAATCCTAGGCCTTCCAATAATATTAGGCACTCGGGACGGCTGGCCCTTCCTATTAGGTGTCGCATTCATTCCGGCGGTACTCCAGTTATTACTGCTTCCTATGTGTCCCGAAAGCCCCCGATATCTGCTAATAAGTAAGGGACGGATAACTGAAGCGCGATATGGTATGCATTGACACACAAAACTTGAGATTCTTATCTGACAATTGCTTTTCCAATACCAAAGCTCTGCAAAGACTGCGCTGCACTTCGGATGTCGAGGACGACATCGAAGAGATGAGAATCGAAGACAGAGCTCAGCAACAAGAGGCTCGAGTCAGTAGTTTCCTTGTTTAGACTGATTCTGATTTATTGATTGCAACTCTAATTTGTGCTGAGCCATACTAACGGCATGAGCTATACTAACCATCCCTTCTCATTATCCATTGTGCATTATCCAGATAACCATGCTGCAATTAATCCGCAACCAGTCGCTGCAGACGCCACTCATCATAGGAATAATAATGCAATTGTCTCAACAACTCTCAGGAATTAACGCTATTTTTTACTACTCGACGAATATCTTCACCTCTGCCGGACTCAAAGAGGAGGGCGCGAAGTACTCGACGATCGGTGTGGGGGTTGTGATGGTGGCCATGACTCTGGTCTCGATTATGCTCATGGATAGGACCGGACGCAGAACTCTGCATCTCTATGGCTTAGGTCTGTTGGCTGTGCTCTAAGTCTAAGTCTGACTAAGACTGATGTGATGTCGGTATCGATCAATATATTCAAACCAACCGTTTATTCAATACTCAGGAGGAATGTTCATAACATCAATGTTTTTGACAATTTTTCTTCTCTTTGGGGTAAAATCGATAACTCGACAACTTTTGTCTCATATTTGACTCACAAAAATCAAATTATCATTTAAATTAGTATTTGTACAAATGGATGGCTTACATGAGCGTCTTGAGCACCTTGATCTATGTCGTCTTCTTCGCCATCGGACCCGGTATTCACACCAATTCTAATTATAGTCTCTCTTCTCTTCCCATTTCTTCTCCTCAACTGAATAATTAATCAAAACGCCTGTCCTCTCGAACCCAAGGCTCGATTCCCTGGATGATCACTGCAGAGCTCTTCTCGCAGGGCCCGCGACCCGCAGCCATGAGTATTGCCGTATTAGTCAATTGGTTCACTAACTTCGTGGTCGGTCTGGCGTTCCCTCTCATGACAACCTATAACGCGGTATAAGCTGTTGAGCCACACATCGATCGATGAGTTATCACTTCTAACCCATGTCTTGGTCTGTCTTCGTCTGCAGAACGCACTCGAAAGATATTCATTCTTACCATTCACTGTGTTTTTGGCCATATTTTGGATCTTCACTTACTTCAAAGTTCCCGAGACTAAGAACAGGACATTCGAAGAGATATCAGCGCTGTTTAGAAGAGACGACTTCATAGCTATAGACGACGTTCAGTACTCTCACAAATCAAGTTCTGGTGATATGTTCTCTCACAAGTCAAGCAGTGGTGATATCATCTTCGACGACAAGACTCTCGAGTCATGTAAGTCGAGTAATCAACATAATTATCAGACAATGTCCACCACTTCCGTGCCCTCCACTGCCATCGAATCCACTTCCAGATTATGATCTTTTGTTTTGTTTTGTTAGCAAACAATTTTTATTTTTACTTATTATTTAATGATTTTATTTGCTTTGATTTTTACACAATTTAATTATGTTTTTAAATAAATATTATTTAATGATTTAAAAATTATTATTTAAATGATATTTCAGTGAAATGTGATATAATTAGAACTGATTTGTTTGGTTATGATTATTATCGGAGCCAATGGCGCCCTATTGCCGCCCACTCACCACCACTGCCAATGCCCATGGTGATATATTGGTGATATATTGGTGATATATTGCCAGCTGATCTATTGGGTGACCCATTGCCAGGTTATCTGCACCATCACCACCACTGCCATTACGGCGACTCTTCGGACGCAATCCTATCGCACACCACTCCTCCGCCGCCCGTTCCGCACACGAGTAGGAAGAAAGTATCGGTGGCGGCACTAAAAGACAATGACTTCACACCTAATCATGTGATCATTGAAGACCAACTCTGACAATGAATGTCTTCGCCGGACGCGCGGCAACCAAATCAACGGACACTACAATTGTGCGCCAAATCTATTGTACAGAAGAGTTGTTTTGTTTTACTGACTGAGTCTTCGACTGGTTTTTCACACAAAGGAATAGTTATCACGAGTTTGTAAATAATTGGATTATATTATAAACTATTAGACGATTGGCTGTTAAATAATCAAAAGAACTGTTGATTTCATAAGATTTTACTCAAAAACCAAGAGAACTATTGAATACTAATTGGGAATCAAGCCGTTGAGGACAGCATTGTTGCTCAAGAAATCACACATTCATCCGAAGAACTTGTGGTGCGATCGAAGACACCGCAAGAGGTTTCACAACAAACAGTGCCAACAAATTGTATAACAAATCTCATCACAAACTCATGTTTTAAGTGTCCGTTTGTGTCATCAAAACTCGAATTACTAAATGATTTTCAAATTGATTTCGAGCTTCAAATTCAGTTATCATTCAAGTTATCAATCAATCACTTGAGAAGCGATTTAACACTCGTTCTAATGATTTTTGAAGTGCTTTTGGCGTCAAATCATTTGCTTTTCGGAATAGAAAATTCCTCCCAAACTATGCATACGTTTTCGAAGATATTTCGGCCAAAACTCGATTGTCATCCGAACTGATCAACAATTGACTGCACATATGATCGGCACAACTAAAGAGATTTTATTATCAAGTTTTTCAAACTCAAGACTTCCGGTTCTAAGACAGATGAATGCGAAGACCCGATTGTCTCAAGACTTAGAGTGTGTTTCAGTTCTTTGTGCTTCCCTTTCGGTTCTCTACCAAACAATTCCGAAGAAAAACAAGCGTTTAGTTCAGAGAAGATTTGCATTTTTTAATTGACATTCTTTTCTGACGACAATAAGACAAACAAATTGACCGAACAATTGGTAAATGAAATACAAAATTTGAATCATTTTTTAGAGAAAATGTGGTTTTTGTGCCTTTTTTAAAAACAACACCGACTGAAGAGTCGATACAAATCCTCATTGAATTTGAACTCAATTTAAAAAGTGTTTTAAACATTTTATTTGGTTTTGAGTTTTGAGATATTAATTCGTTTGATATTAAGAAAACTCACGAATCGTTTGGCGATTGTCTCAACTGTTTCTTAATCGCGTCGAAACAGATCTGGTTTTGCGGACACAAAACCCGTTCAACGCATTGGAGACGAGTCTCCTCTGACTTAATATCATTGAAGTCGAGGCTCTGTTTTAAAATCGTTTCATTGATTTCTTCGATTTTCGTTTGTTTCTAAGGATAAGACAAAAAAACACAGTTTTGAATGAAAATTCAATTAAAATCACGAGAAAAACATAAATAATTTGTAAGATTTGTATGAAAACAGAAGACAAAACCAATATTTACTTCAATTAAATTATTAATCGTTTTGTCGATCGTTTCGTTTGTAATGAAATCGTTTTCGTTAATAATTTCAATGGTTTTGGTTTTGTTAAACAATTCGTCGACAATTCGCTCAAAATGTCTCTGAAATTGATTAAATCAAGAGATTATAAAAATAAATTGTAATTAAAAGCCAAATCTTGACTAACATTAAACGATTTGAGACACATGTCGTTCACTTTGTTGCCATACTTCTCGCTTTTGGCCACTCTTTTCATGATCTTCTTGTGGCCCAAATCAGACTCAAACTCCTGAGTCAAACCAATCAGAAGCCGTTTCTGCACTTCTTTGAACTCGGCGTCGATGGTCGCACTTTTGTCGCTCACTTCTTCGGCCATAATTACCGATCAATTGGTTCCTCTTTTGTGTCAAACGTTTCTCTGTTTACAAACAACTTTTGGCGCCTTTTCTCTACACAAATGTCATTACGTTTTTGATGACTGTTTTCAGTCTGAGTTTTGATCGCCATTTGTCTGTCACTTGAGTCCCGAAAATGTCTTTAAATCTCTTCTATTTGTCTCCGATTACCCGCAAAACCGTTTTTATCGAGTTCAGTGACCAGCGGGACATCGATGACTTGCGGTCACTCGTGTCGGCCAATGAGGTAAGTCTTCAAAACACTCGTTTGTATCAAATCTAAACTTTAAACTCAAATTTAAAAAACTAATCAAAACTAAATTCACTTTTCAGTCGATTCCCGAAAATCACTTCAAATTGTATTCAAACGGAAAACTTCTGGAATCGATTCAACAGTTGTCCAATGATTCGGTGATTTATATGCACTTCGGTCTCAATGGAGGTAAAGGAGGTTTCGGTTCAATGCTTCGGGCGATCGGCGCTCAGATCGAGAAGACCACGAATCGCGAGGCCTGTCGTGACCTGAGTGGCCGTCGGCTGCGGGACATCAATGAAGAGAAGCGGATCAAAGACTGGATTAGCAAAGAGAAGCAACGAAAAGATGAGATGGAGAAGAGACGCAAAGAGAAGTTGGAACGGATGGCACTGAAGCCGAAGACCGAATTCAATGACCAGGAGTTCGAACAGATCAGAGAAGCGATACCAGAGATGGTCGACGAAGCACTTCAGTACGGACTCAGACAACAGAAAGTTAAGCAACAAATCGATTCCAACGGCCCGTCGACTAGTGGTGGCCACAAACGCAAAGCAGATGAACAAAAAGATTCCAAAAATAAGGCCAAGAAGAAGAAGAAGGTTAAGCTCTGGATCGGCGAAGATATTGACCTCGAAGACGATAGTGATTCTGATTAAGGGACCACCAATTGGATGAGTTGGAGAAACATTTGATAGATTACATTAAAAAATATTGTAAATTAAATATCTCTTTATTTAATTAAATCAATTCATTTATCAAACTTATTGTCATTTACTGTCGAAACGACAATCCATTGATTGGACTCATCAGTGATGAGCTATATATAGGTATATATAATAATAATATATGGAATTTATAGCAAAGGGTTAACCAAAATGAGAAATAATTAAATTATGAGATGAAGTGATGTTTTGATGTCAACCGATCACTACCTGCCAACTGAGAGCCATTGGGATGGAATCCATTGCGGCTCTCTCTCGAGGGCATTGATCTCTCTGAGCAATTCCTGGTAAGCTCTTTCGATGTCTGTGATGGACAAGATCATGTCGAAGTAGTGGCCATAGCGGGCCTCGATGTCGCGCGCCTCGTCAATGATGGACTGGAGGTCTGTGGCGGCGGTGCTATTGTCATAGTGTTGCTGAGGATTACTGGCAGTCATTGTCATCAATCGATTCAGTTTCTCGATCTGTGCCGGAGGGGCGACGAACACGAAATATGGCTTCAGTTTGGCTCCTATTTGACAAACGACAGCCATTAATCACTGGACATGAGCTGAGTCGAGATGAGATGAGAGGAGAGGAGAGGCGAAGTGCCATTAGGCTCATGGCATCACTGACCTGCCTGTCCCTGGCGTAACAGCGGAATCGAGTGGACGTGCAGATTGAGAACGCAAATCTTGCCGGACTGGACCACTGTCTCGATGGCGGCCAGGGATGTGCCGTAATAGTTGCGCTCATACTCTCCGTGCTCGACGAACCGACCTAAGCAGCACATCAGGACATTAATGCAAATCGTATTCACATGTGTCTCATCCGAGTGGTGGCCAACCGAGCAATCGCTTACCCTCTTTGATGTCGAGTTCGAACTGCTGTCGACTAATAAAATGATAATCTATTCCATCGATCTCTCCCTCCCTCCGAGACCTTGAAGTGTGAGGAACGGCTGCGGCGAACCTCTCCGTGTCGTGCATTAGTCTTTGCCTGAGCTCATGTCGACCTATATTCGTCGGACCAATCAATACGATCGGCCGCTTAATGTTGGCTCTCGGGTAGTAAAGGGAGACCTCTTCGTAAGTCAGGATCTCATCAGTGGTCGACACCAGACTCTGTGATCTCCTCTTCTTTTTTCTATGCGTAGACTTTTTGCCACAATTGAGGAGAAGAGATGAGGCGCTGGTCTTCTTGTTGTGTCTGTTCTTCGTGTTGAGCGTCGAATTGTTGGTATTGTCGCCGAGAATCGAGCGCTTCATTGTCTCTCTCTGAATGTGGAATTGAATCGAGGGAATGAGTCCGGCGAGCGACTGGTCGTGCTCGCCCTCCCTGAAGGCCTGCCACCAGTTCACGTCTGACTGATCGATCACATCTAGAATATCACCTTTTGATGCGACGACAAGAGCAACACATATGAGACATAAATCATTAAGTGGTGAGTAAATCCAGTGCTAACTCACTCACCTTTGTTGAAACATATGCCCAGTTCTCTGCACGGAATGTATAGGTCCTCATCGGGATCGTAGTCGAACAGTGCCTTCAAATGGATTATTTGGTTTGTGGACGACTCGCAGTCTTCCACTTGATCGCGGACGGCAATCACAAACGTCAGGGTTCCTGAGCCAAGAAACAAATCAGGCGAACAGTCAGATAAAAAACTACATTCACAACAAACATAATTTATTGGATTAAGACTTTCGGGGTCTTTGATTTGCTTGATAAATAGTATGGCCTGTTCTCTGCTCTATTAGAATTAGTATAGCGCTTAGTTTTAGTGTTACTCTTAGTGGTTCTGGTAGTGACTACTAGTGAGTAGTGAGTGGTCTGAATCGGGATTGAAATTATGCCAAAAAATAAGAGAAGAAAAAGCAAATAAGAAATGCAATAAATGTCGTCTAACCAGTCATTTCCGCGAGAAGATCACAGACTTGGTTAACGTTGCGGCCCTTCATCTCGATTCCGTTCACTTCGAGGATCTCGTCGTTTTCGTGCAGAAGACCTTTTGGTTAGCAATTAAATGGAAATTCGTTTTCAGAATAAAACTCTCGTCAAATGCATTTGTCGTTTCAATTAAGACAATAACAATAAATCAATAACAATAAGGATAAGGATAACAATAAAATGATTGATTGATTCCTCGATCATATCCTGACCTGATTTCTCGGCGGCGCCTCCCTTCACGATCCGGCCAATAATGACACTGCCGTCCTGTTCGTTGCGGACGGTGGCGCCCAAAGGCTCGCACGAAGACTTCTCGATGCGGACCACTTTGACACTCGAGTCGTCGTTGAGGAGCACATCGTCGTTGAGGAGCTCGACCTCGTGTTTGTCGGCTATCAATCGAATGAATATAAATATGTTTTATTAAATTTATCGTTCGAGACATGAGTTGGCTCTCAATGCGAACGGAGAGGGAGTCTATATAAAGGGGTCAGATGTCGATCAGTGCTGAGCTGAGGCAGTGCTGAGCCGATGCTCAAGAAGAGTACTTTCGAGCGCTATATGACAGCAGAGATGATATTCAGCGGATTCCGTGGCCAAACAGTTGGCATCAAAAATGATAAATCCCTGGCTTATACCTGAGTGAGGCTCACATTTAAATCACTATAAATCAAATTTATTTCGGCTATGAATTTGATTTTCGTGATGTTATATATGGTATGCTGTCGTATATGTTATATAAATATTGGCTGTTTTGCAAGATGTTTGTGCCTGTAGTGCACTGTGCACTGTATCGTTAGCGGTGTAAAACATTGGTCTAATTTGATTGATTCGGTGCGAGCAATAAGTGTCAGAAACAACATAAATATTTTAACAAAAAAGTCTGTGCGAAACGTTAAATATTTTATATGAATGTACTAACGAATGAATAACTCTCTGATTAATGGATGACAATATGAAAATGAATTCAAGGAAATATTCCTCTCTCCAAATATTCTTTGAGAACATTGAATTTTATATTTCACGAGAGAATAATGCAATTTATTCTCACTCAATGGGTTTCTGTTGTGAGCAGTGAGACAGAGAGGAAGAGACAGAATAGAAAGAGAAATAAATGTCTTCTGAAGAGAATAGGAGGAGAGAAGAAAAATCAATCGATATTCCGAGCCATTGATCCGAAAACAAGTTTTCAATTCAATTCTAATTGTACTGAAAATTAATTATTCGTTTCGCTTTCATCGCAACATAGTCTGAGAGTATGTCGAATACCTATTAAAAGTCAAATCAGACCCCAAATTGATTGTCAGCCACCACTTTCAGGGTTGTCTGTCGGGAGCAGTAGAGCGCGACTACCCGTTCCATTAGCGGTGGAACATATGCCGGCTCTACTTATTTTTTAATTAAATGCTAATTCAACCGAAATTAATATCAATAGAACCGTTGAAACAATTGCTCATTTTAATAACAAGCAAAAATTTTAATTGTTTTTCCATTAGTGGAAGAGACAATAGAGAACTGCAAAGAGAACTGTTATATTGTGGCCATCTGTGGCCCACTGTTGGCCACCGTTGCCACAAACCCAAAGAGTGTTAATAACTTAATCCAACTCTTTGTTTGTGTGCATAATAGGTTTGGGCGTACGGTCTGATCCGCATTATTGATCATTGAGTCAAACGCATTGCACAACACATATGTGCGGCCAATGTATGCGAATTTCAATTAGTGTCCGCCTTTGAAACCATAATAATAGATGAGTGAAACTGCTTCACAAAACTTATTCCGATTTTTCGATTGCTTTTCTATTCAAATATATTTATTTCGAGAATAAAATCTCTTTAAGTGTAAGAAAAACAATTAGCCATAAAAATGATTTATAGCATTGAATGCAAATTCCGATTCGCATTGAGAGTAATGTAAAGTAAAGGCAACGAGAAATTGGAGTAAAAGCGCATTTGAATTGAATAGAATTGGCGTTGAACTCGACTTCAACATCAACCTCAACGTTAACGTCAACTTCAACTTCATTTGGCATAGTATGGACTCACCAATGATGTCGTCTGTGTGAGTGACAGACACGTGAGAACCGCCCGGTTTGACATTCTTGGCGATGTTGTCGTAGGCATAGCAGACCCCTTCCAACTCAAACCGGGTTAGAATTTCTAATAGTTCTGCCGCTTCGGTGTTCAGAGCCTTTTTGTGCACACATATGAAGGATCGAAATTAGGTATCGATTAACTGGTAAGCGCTTAGCACTCACTTCTTCCTGCAGTAATTGGATAACCTCTTGGACTAAGTCTGCGGTATTGGATGCGGTCATGGCTTGTGATAGCGAACGATGCTTTTGCTTGTGTTGTGTTTGCATAATAGTTGTATAGATTGCTATAAGTTTGGCTAAGTTTGATTGGTTGACAATGTCTTTCACTTCACCATTCAAATTGTTTATAAGGCGTTCTAACACTGCATTCAAGTCGGGCACTGCCATCACTGAAGAGGTGCCGATCGGTGCGGGCGGTCGAGTGGAACGCAATGCAATGGAAACGAGAAGACAAATGTCAAATAAATTGCAAGAATCAAGTTATAAACTAAATGTGTTTTTTGCCGAGTCTACAGCTCTCTATCTATCTCTCAATTGTCGACTGACTTCCAGTTTAGTTATTTATTTATTTGATACCTTTATTGGCTTCGGATTGAAGACTGTTGTCGTCATCGTCTGCTTCGAAAGCATTGTTAACGACCGGTTCCAACCCTTTGGTCCGGTTTTGTTCCAATTGCTGCAACTTTTTGCTACCTCTAAGACTCGACCGAAGAAATTCTTCTTCTGCCTTCTTATTACTGACCTCTTCGGCATATTTTCTAATCTTATCTGAAGGTGGTTGAGCTTGCGATGAGGTTCGTTGGGGCGGTTGTGGGGGAGGGGGAGGGTATCGCGGAGTCTGTTTGACAACACCTGCAAACGTATGTCAACATTCATGTCAAGCATTTGCACTCAATTTGGAGTCAATAACAAAGTAAAACAAATGCGAAAAGAGGTCTAACCGACAAACGATTCCGGGACGTCGACCGGCAGCTCTCTGTGTGTTGTCTGCCGGTTGTTGGGCGACAAGTTATGGGAAGCACTTAACTCGACTAACTCCATGTCCTGGTCGTTCAGTTCATACTTGACGATCTCGTCCTCCTGGGAATTGGCTCTGTTGGTCCGCGGCTGGCTCTTCGGGTCCGAACTGTCCGCACTGTTCGGCTCACTCTGTTCGGGCTCGTGTGTGGTGGCAGTGGTGGTTATGCTTGCGGTCACTTTGTTATTAGTCTCTTCGGTCTCACCTATAGGTCACAGGTGTGCACAAACAACAACAATAACACAGATCTTAGATCTCAGATGCGATCGGTTCCGGTATAGCGCCTTACTTAAGATCTTTGAGAGTTGAGCGATGTCTCGGGGAGTGATGTTTGTGTCTCTGGCGATCTGTTGCAAGTGTTCCCGGGCTCGGGAGCCGATCACGAAGGCATCGATTGGCGAGGAGTCGATGGCTGTGGGAAGGGATCGATGTTATAGACTTATAGAGGCTCTCGACTCGAGTCGTCTGAATGTCTGTGTTGTCGACGGTATGTGACTAACACTAACACTGCACTAACTCTGTGTCTGTTAGTCTGCAGTCAACTGTTTTCTCTCTTCTCTCTCACTGACACTCAATGTTATTCTTACGGCAAAGCAATGAAAAAATAATGGCTTTCTTATCAAAAGTTGTCATAAATATTAACAATAAAACACTTTTGCGATAACCAAAAGCAAAATCAAATGTTTTACACGACAATCGGTTGAGTCAATAGGCGATAGGCAATGGGCTCAACGGCACACACAACACAACACAACACAACACAACACACAAACAGACACTACGGGTGTGAGTCCTATGTCTGCCTCGACTGTCAATAGAGTCACGAGTGGGTCGTCACCGCTAAGACAATGAGATAACAACTCAAGACTCACCCAATTTGCCAGAAGTTCTTCGTTTCACTCTCAGGCAGATTGTCCGCGATCTGATGCACTGGTAGGGCAGGGATGGTAGGGATGCACACAAAGCAGTGAATACATTGGACTCCAATGCAATGGATTCAAATGGATTACACCATCGAGTGATTACACAGTGATCTCAGTGTTGCCAATGGGTGTAAATACAGGTTATCGCAGCCAACCCTCACTGCCGACACAACTGACGTCCGCTCATAGCACAGCACATCAGTGACATCACCGCTGGTTTGCATACGGGGTCCACATCGCGACACCTCAGGGCTCGTACTTTACGCTCTGTAAAGTGAAAACCTGTGAAACGAGTTTCGCAGGCATTTCACCGATACTTGACTGACGACTCCGACCCTCTCTCGAGTGCATCACTAGAGACCGACACTCCATACAGGGCTGTGCTGTCCGCTGGCCATTGAACCGACCAATGGTTTGATGATTGTGTGTGCGATGAGCGGACGGTCTCGTGTCGGCTGCGGCGGTGAGGAGGACTGGCCTGGGGTGCACTGCGGATGTGACCACTTGCCTGATGGATGTGGTGTATGATCTGCTGGTGTGTCGAGTCCTCTAAGCACTTGCCGTTGATCTCAAGTATCTCATCGCAATCACTCCTCTCTGCCGGAGAGCCTATCAGTGGTGGCAAAGAGCGGATAGCAGTTTGAGTAATGAAGTAATGAAGTGATGGCAGCGCTTAATTAGTCCGCTTATATTAACTATTTAAAGGCCAGATTATTCCGGTGAGCAAGCTGATAATTGGCCAGCTCAATCAATAATCGAGCTCAACCTCACAGTTGATAGTTGTCATTACAATTGTGATATTGTGCTCCTCGCCAGCTAGCACATTTGGCAGTATTCGCAAGAAATAAAATATTTCTGTCGGCAGAAATAAAATTCGCGTTTAGAATTTTAGATTCTTCACCATGCATTCTTATGAGCATGCTAGGCTAAGAACCTAAGAACAAAAGTTTGTTCCAAAGTGTTCAGCCTATTAGACCGGGCATATACATTTCCTATACGGTTAACTTCAAGGTAATAATGATGAAAGCTTAGCAAGTTGGACATGATAAAAGTAGTAGAAAATGACTAAATTGTTCGAGATGAGCTTAGAGCAATTGTTTCTAATTATTTCCGAAAGCAATGCAATTAGAAATCTATTCATCTATTATATGAAGATTTTTTCTGTGAAAATAATTTAATTCAATAGAGTATCAATTTGATACTTATTTATAAATTTATTTATATAAATCTTCGCATGGTTAAAGTTGACAATTTAAAACTCATTGACAAAAATTGTGATTTCAGGCTAAATCTAAATGTGGTGTAAATAGATTCTATCTGAGCCAAGAATGTTAGAGTTCTGATTCAAAATTATTCAATATAAGTCCGCTTTCACATAGCATTTGTTATACATGTATAATTCTGTCTAGATCAGAAATTCGAACAAATGTTTGGAAAATCTTATTGAATAACATCGGACATCGATTTTTTGTGGATACCTGACTTCAATATCCATACAACTGAATGTCCAAATATTTTTTGTTCTCTTTACTGACACTTAAGCCGGCAAACAAACACTACTTACAAATAGAAGGGCCCAATTTAGTAAAGCTTGGTGACTTATATCAAAATTACAATCGAACTGTGCCAAGTTTATAATTTAAACTCAGTTCGATTTCGTTAAACAAATATTCTTTCGGTAATTCACGTGTTCGGCGATCGCATGATCTCAATGACAAAAATGCAAAGATATTTCAATTAAAGTCCAAACAAGTGGAGGTGAATGGCGGGCCCTCTGCCTGCTCTCAACTTTGTGGCCTTTGACCCGTCTCTCGTTTGTTTACACTCCGGGTCAATGTGCCAGACAGTGACCAACTTTGGTTGGGTGGTCAACGAGTTAGCCGCAAATGAGTGGAACGCTTTTTAGTCTTCCACTTGTTAGACTATGGTTTATCATGGTAGAAATGAGAGCGTACTCACCATAGAGTTTGATCTTGCCGTTTTGTTCGACCAGCACAATCACATAACCTCCGAGATCTACCATTTTGGCAAAACACCACTCACTGTCTGGCGAGTGAGGACTGAAATTGGTCTGAGCTCTGATGCGGACGCATCTCAGCCTAACGGGGATGCGATGCACAGCACATCGATCGGCGACACCGCGCCGTCGTTGAGGATGGAGAGGGAGAGTGTTCGGAGAGAGAGGGAGAGTGTTCGGATAGAGCGGGAGAGAGAGAGAGAGAGAGAGAGAGAGAGAGAGAGAGAGAGAGAGAGTCTGTGGAGTTTGTTGATAGCAGTGGCACAATAGACGAGATTGAATCGGAACAGAATATTAAATGTCTTTGTTTGCCAAACCAGACAATAATGCACTTGTCTGGCTCAGGTTACCTACACGACCTTATTAGGCTCTAAAAATAAGCTAGATGTTTTTTGTCCTATTCCAGTCATTTAATGTCTAGTTTAGCCACTCTTCGACCGCAAAAACCAACATCGGAGCCAAAGACCAGCAAAAAGTGGTTTCGTGTGCAAAGCGTAACGCTTTTTGCGAACCGTTTGTTTATATTCAGTGAACATCTGATTGAGTCAAGTCTTGTCTTGACGTTTGTCGCGATTGTCTTCCGATTCAAGACATCGAGTGATATAATTGTGTCCACCGATGCGTAGACGAGGCCTCGGGTTGGGTGCGGTTCAGCGCCAGCAGCAGACTGAGGCCAAGTACAAGTCCAAGAGGGATGAGTTGGCCAACGAACAGTTGGTCAAACTCTCGGAACAAATGACTGAATTTCGGTCCAAATTGCAAGACTTCGCGCAGAAGTACAAAAAAGATATCAAAAGAGACGCCGAGTTTCGCCGAAAATTTCAGACAATGTGCGCCACTGTTGGCGTCGATCCGCTCCAGTCGTCGGCCAACTTCTGGACCAAACTGCTGGGCGTCGGCGACTTCTACTATGAACTGGCGGTTCAGGTGATCGAAGTCTGTATGAGCACAAGTCATCGCAACGGAGGACTCATCGGAATCAATGAACTTCACTATCGGGTGATTCAGTCGCGGAATAACGCCAAACAGAGTCAGGCGGCCAAAGGCGAGATCGAGATCACTGTCGATGATCTGCTCCGAGCCATCGATAAGTTGAGTAAATTAGGTTCGGGTCTGAAAGTGCTTTCGTGCGGCAAAACATATGTCGTTCAGTCGATCGCATCCGAACTCAGTTTAGACCAGAACTCAGTCATACAAAAGGCTCAGTCGAACAACGGATTCGTCAGTCTATCGGTGATTGTGACCGAACTCAAGTGGACTGAGGAGAGAGCCGTCAAAGCGGTCAACGATATGATTATGGAAGGCCTGGTTTGGATCGACAGACAGACACCCAGTGGTGAGACCTGGTATTGGTTTCCAGGCCTTCGACAGTCGCTGTCTTGAAATCGAAACCATATTTACATTTAATTTAAATGACTTTAGTTTTGATAATACATTAAATCGTTTAAAAACTCATAAAAACATTTGAAATGATTTATTAATTAGAGTTAAAATACTTTGAAATGCTTGGCATTACTCCTAATATGCGGTTCGGGTTTCGGTAGGTAATTGAGTGACGGCTCCTGTTTTTCGAGGCCCGAGTGTGACAGTCGTTTGTCGGCGATGTACTGCGCGGCCACCATATTCGTGACCGGAGTCGGGCCGAACATATTGTTGGTCAGCGAGAACTGCGGCAAACAGTCAGTACTGCTCTGTTCGTAACGCAATCGGAAGCCGTCTTTAACCGACGCGTCGTGAATGGCGTCGCTGTGGAACCGGAGGACAATCGGTCCGTTGGCTTTGGACACGACCGGCGCCTCATCTATTTGGTTGGTCAGATAATGCAATTTACCGCCGCAGAAGCGGTCCAAAGTCAGGCCATCGCCTGTCATTGAACCTCCAGGTATCAAAAGATAATCGTATGGACACTCGTTATCTCCCGCACCCGACCGCGTCTTATCTGTCTGTGCGCTGTCGAGAGACCACAAGAAATCGGATGCGGTGTATGTGACGCGACAAGTGCTCGGCTGTCTCTCGATGCAAATGGCATAATCTAGGTTATTGAGGTACTCGCCAAAGTTGAAGCTCTCAATAGTTCCTTGTGGTTGTTGGAAGTACTGTTTGGGCGGTATGTCATATCAGGTTTAGATGTTTGCTGTCAATTGTGTCAATCGGTTCACTCACTTGGAGACATCCCTGCGGTGCCGGCAGAGTGTAGGGCGGGCTTTGGAAGGCATTCAGAAGTGTTTGCGGACCGTTCGGTCCGTATGAGATGAATCTCTTGTTTCTGATGTTGATTCCCTTCTTCCGTGGCCTCATATTGCAGTCTATTTGAGTGATCCGGACGTGCCATCGATAGTCGCCCACAGAGTTGGTCTGAAAGACTATCGACGCCGACCTCTCAGTGGGTGAGTCGCGCGGAAGACTGACATAAACTGAGATAAGAATTAGAAAACGATTGGCGACAGAGAAGCGCTAACTATGTTGGTTGCGGTTGAGACCACAAAGAACAGGAACACTGGTCGGTGAGAAACCCGAAGATGAGATGCGAAACTTGTCTCCTAAACAGTCGCCATTCATCGGCTGATCCAATTGGAAGTCGAGGAAGTCTAGTCTCAACTGACAGATATCGGGTTCGTATATATTGACCGTCAGATCGCAAAAGTTCTGCTGGGAGTCCGACTGTGGATAACTCGGGTTTTTGAAGTAAACCACTTTATTGGCGGTCGTGTTGTGACAAGAGCGCGACACTGGCCGACACATTCGGGTTAATTGGGTCATTTGGTCTTAATGATTGAGACCTACTTACCGATACAACAGGCGCCTAAGCCCTTGGCACAGGGACTGCTGGGAATGCCGCCGAGTTTCTTGCACTCGAACGCCGTATAACAGGTCCCGCTCTGGTTGCTGGCGTCGAAGCACTCCTCGTTGGGGAACCGGATCACATTGAAGATGGACGGCCGCTGGAAGAAGGACAGCACTGGAAGGCACACCACATTTGAATCCGATCTGACGGCACAGAATCGCACAGAACTTACTCCGAGACGAGTTGGCCCTCGCACTGAGATTTTGAGGCTCTTCGCTGTCGTCGTAAGCCTCGGCATAAAGTTCTTGGCATTTGATTATCGCTAATAATCCGATTGAATACAAGAAGAGGAACAGCGATAAAGAAGTCATAGTATTGTCGATTGGAATGACAATCAATTTATTGATCGATAAAACTCTTTAATAATTCAATAAATGGTATAAAATATTGGATAAAAATATTCGTTGAAATAAGTGTTGCATTCAATGAGGTCTTCGATTGAACTTAACTTAACTGAGAATTACACTAAAAATTTGGGTAAAAATTGTGGCAATTATTGCAAATGTCGTACACTTTTTATAGCATTTGTATAACAAACGAGTGCTATGACTGACACCGATATTCGAGATCAACACTTCTGTGTCCGGGTATTGGCCGTCGAGTGGCAAGAGTTGGCGGAACACCGCTAACCACACAATACGCCCAAACGACTCGACACAGACCTTACAGACCAAGACTTGTCAGCGACTTATATCGGACTTTTGAACTCATAATTCAAACAATGTTTTGTGCATTCAATCAAACACCGAATGTAGGCCTAGAACCTCGAAAACAATGGTTTGGCCGCGAAGTGAAACAGAGTTTTGTTTGAAAGCCGATTGACGCCAATCCGCGAAATGCAAACAACGGCGCGATTCCTCGGAGTCGGTGTCCGCGCTATGTTTGGCCGCTTTGTTAGCAAAATATATGTCTTATTTATATAAAGTAATGAAACCTTTAATTTCTATCACAGATCTATTTGTTTGTTTGCGTTCTTTAAATAACTATTACATCAGTTCATCAAAAATAGTCACACATTTAATGTCTTCGATAACATTCAATTCGCTTCTCCTATACTCTGATCAGACACTTCTGTATATCGTTGTAGAGCTTTGAGTCTAATCTAATGTATTTGTCGTGTTTGGAGTCGAAGAAATAAATCGGTTCTTGGATTGCGTTCGGATCGAAGCCCTCGCTCTGCAGACTATTTTTGGGTATCTTATGAGTTCCGGTCAATTCCATACACTTGGATATCCTAATGAACACAGGAATGGCAAACGCGGGCAAAACTCGCTTCAGATTCTCTAAGAGTCGGTTCAAATCCAAACCATTGTTTTGGTCTAATATGGCGGCCATTCCGGCCTTGCCTTCACAGCCCGGGATCTCAACCCCGTATACCACACAATCGACTAAATGAAGAAATTTGCTAATAATTGCCTCGATTTCCATTGTGGACACGTTTTCGCCCTTCCATCGGAAGGTATCTCCAGTTCTATCTTTAAAGTAAAGATAACCGAATTCATCCATTGTTAACAGATCTCCAGAAGCGAAGCCGCGATCGCCGCGACTGAACACATCGTGGATGATCTTCTTCTGAGTGGCCTCTTTATTGGCGTAGCCGTCGAACGCTCGGGTCGGGTCAGAATCGATTATCTTTCCCACAAACTCTCCCGTTTCGAACGGTTTGGCCCGAACGCAAAGGCCGTTCTCATCGCGGATGGGCTCTCCTGTAGACTCTTTCACCTTGATCAAAGTGGCCGGATAGAGGAATGGGGCGATTTGCGAGAGAAAGCCACATGCACCTTCTTTGTTGTCGACATTGACTGTTAGATTGGGTGAAATTAGTTTCGGTATAGGTTTGAAAAATATCTTTAAATTTTAAACCTACTTATATTGGCGTTGCCTTCGGTAGAGCCGTAGAGTTCGCCCACTTGTTTGATATTAAACCTTTCGGTGAATTCCCTCCAGATCTTAGGTCTGAGGCCATTACCGAATATGACCCTAACATTGTGCTGGTTATCAGTGGGCTGTGGCTTTTGTGCCAAAAGGTATCGACATATTTCACCGATGTATTGCGCTGCCTATCAGTGAGACATTGGCTAAAATAGATCCGATGGAGTGACTGATTGATGGCTGACTTACAGTGCACTTGTATTTAATGCAGTCCTTCCAGAAGTTCGAGGCAGAGAACTTGCTTCTGATGGCCATTGAGTTGCCATAAATAAGACATTGACAAGTGCCGAGAGTGCCGCCGGCCAAGTGGTACAGTGGAAGACTAGTGTAGATGACCTCGTCGTCTCTCAACTTGATCATGTTCTTGATTGCAGAGCCCATCCAAATATATCTGGAGTGCTTAATGATGGCCGCTTTGGGCAGACCAGTGGTTCCCGAGGTGTAGATGTAGAAGAGTCGGTCTATAGAGGGACAGAAGATAGACCATGGTCAATTCGTATAGGTCTGTGCGCTCATTCGTGACCAATAAGCCATTGTCTCAGTGCTTGATTTGAGTAATCGAATGTTTTTCTTGTCTTTTGTTCTCTTGGTTTTAATGCCAAAACAAGTTGTAAACAATGTTTTCCGAATCAATTTTAATGCCAAAAACTTTCCTCAAAAATAATTATGATTTGAGTGAATCACTTAATAGGACTGAATATAAAATTGAATTCTAATCATGAATTAATAAGTGCCTCGAATATGCTTTCCATTTATTTTGAGCCCACTTTCGGTTATAATTCATGGAATTTTCTAAACAGTTTTGTGTGTTTTTTGTGATAAAGACATCAATTTCTGTGCAGTGAAAGGATTGAATGGCAAACCTGAGAAGTTTCCTCTTTGCAGAGTTGAAGGCTTGTGAGGACTACTTTCCCGGATAAGCTGTTTAAGTGGTTCGGCTTTAATGAGATTTGGATCGAAATCCCCAAAACAGAAGAACTGCATCGTTCGGCTGCCGTTAAGCGAAGGCATTACTTCTTTCACAGCTATTCATGAGATAATTGGAATTGAGTTCAAGTGTTAGAAAAAAAAAGTTTGTTTAATAGAGATATGGATTTCGGTCATCAAAATAAGTATTAATCATATTTCATACCACCAATCAGTTCATTGCCGAAGATTAGAGCCTTGCAGTTGACTACAGTCACCGAATGGACCAATTGGTCATGTCTTTGGTTGGTGTTGATCAGAGCCGTCACCAGACCCGCTTTGGCCAATCCCAACCAGATTCCTATATATTCCGGCTTATTCTCCATGAAAAGAGCCACTTCTTCGCCAGCGTGATAGCCGTTCTCGAGGAATATGTTGGCCACTCTGTTGGAGAACTCGTCGATCTCACCGAAAGTCCACTCCTGGTCCTCGTAGTAGAAGAGAACACGACTAGCATGGGTTTGGCATATCTTGCTGAACAGTTTGGGGACCGTCGCGTTCTGCCGCTTCAGAAGGTATAAATAGAGTTGAGTCTTCTTGAATCGAATTAAGCTCCTGTTAGACGAGTAGGGAAATGAAAATTAACAATTTAGAATTTGGCAAGAATAAATTGAATGTTTAGACTAATCTTGGCACAATATCTTCTTTGGAGCTTATTTAACATAAATTAGAATTGGCCTGAATTTGGTTATCTCTGCCGACTTGAATCATATCTACACATTGGGTCCACTTATACGCAATATACACAGTATATCTATACTTGCATTGTGCTTGATCACAATTGCAAGCATCCACCAAGACCAGCAATTTATTTTAGGAAATCGTTTAATGACAAACAAATCTATAATTACGTAATGAAACTGAAAAATGGGAATAAGTGTTGCCTTAATTAAACCAATTGTCAGACAATATGCCATAAATTGCAAATCGGATGCGAATAAGGCGTTTGAAAACTAGATTTTCTAAAGTGTTTGTTCGCTACAAAAGTGAGTGAATTAGTCGATCGATATGTGGGGTTCGGGAGAAATGTTTTAGCATTTGATTATATTCGCGAATCATCGGACAAAGTGTGCGATCAAAAGAACAGTTTCATCGATAGTGTCGAGTCTGTGAACAAGAGATCAATCGGTAGAAAGAAATGTTGGGAACTGTTCGCAAATCGGTTCCAATTTGCAAATTAATATAATCGATAGGTCGGCCACTCCAGCACCCGCTCGACTCGACCTCCCGACCCATTCCATCGACAAATTATATAATTAATCGCAAACTTTCCTCTAAAGCAAAACAGTTCTCTTGGTTTTCGATTTCGGCGAAAAGCGAGATCGCGTTCACTTCAAGTGTAAGCGATAGGTTGTGCCCGATATTTGTGTCAAGTTTATTGCTTTTTTGCTTTCATACAGATTAAGGCATTTCATGGCTTATACACGACTTGTGTCTTAATTATAGGGGAATTTAGTTAAAGGAAAATCCAAATAAATATGTTGTCATTTGATTCATCACAACATTTCAAAGGCTATAATAAATCAATCCATTTATTCGACTAATGTTTGACCAGATCTTTGACAATAACCAGTTGCCAGCGATGTCTCAATTATGCGAAACAACGATATTAATAATTATCGACACTTTCTGGTGATAGACAACGACCTCAATCCCGATCTATAATACACTTATTGAGGATTGCGATCACTTTTTAGGCCATTAACACAGTTATTGGCCATTGTTTTGAGTGTTCAAAGGATGTCTCGACAACTCCTCTACAACTAACGGATGTTTAGAACAGTTACTAATAAATAATGAAAAAGTTTTTTTGTTTTTCAGATTTCTTTTTATGCAAACAAAACAATAGTCCAAACAATAGGAGCGAACTATTAGGAAATTCCAGGTAATAATCAATAAATAAATTTCTATTTTTAATTACAAGTTTTGATTCGTCAAACGTCTTGTGAGGACTTCGGTAAACACATTAGCACATACTCGAAAGTCCTTGCAATTAATGGCATTTTCCAGACCAAAAAAATGTGCAATCAAGTGTTTAGCGGGTCCCCAATCGATGTGACCTGGTCAATTGTTGTCGTGATGTATGCATTAATTAGCAGGCTATAAGACGGCCAATTACAATATCATGCAATTTAAATTCAATAATGAGATTCTTTTATAAGAGCCTGAAGTTAGTTGAGGTCAAACACGAGGGAAGGAATTTTGAGGGGAAACCACAACTCAATGCTAGTTATTAGCGGCGATTGGAAATCGAGATTCAGAGGTGGAAAACCACTATTCACTTGGAATTTTACTTAACACCAGAAATGTTTCGGTTCGTAGAATTAATTATTTTTGGTCACAAAGTCTATAGAATTGTCAGAATTGGCCGAAAATTAATTGATTTTCGGTCAAAAGCAAAGACCTTTCGAATGGCTTTGAAATGTATTTTCGTCTCATGAAAAGTGAAATCATTTTCTCGTTTGCAAGAGAAGTAAAATTATTCTCGTATTGATAGCCTCGCTAACTATTAATAACTCGAAAGATTACTTCTTTATCGAGATTTCCACTAAACTAACAAGCAAGTGCAATTATTATTGTGAGTAATGATTGCCGTGACGTTTGATTACTGAAATCTTCATCAATTCATTAATGTATGTGTTTTTCGCATATTAAACACGAATTAAATGTGATTTGATGGACAGCAAAGGTGAGGCATGTGCTCGACATATCTGGACGAAAGGCCTTGATATTGATTCGCTAGTCAGCTCGCAATTAGACCATCGATTGTCGAATCTGATTATAACTTGATAATTAGACTTGGAATCTGTGTTTTCCCATATTATGACCTCAGATAGTAGCCAGTTATCTACTATCAGACCAGGATGAGACCAGCAATGCAGGAAATGTATGGTTTGATACAATGGAAGTGAACTTTAAACTTGGTACTCTCTTATTATGAATCGCCAATTGATATGTAGTTTTATTAACATCGTTAAAGCGATAATTAGTTTGATAACAATTATGTGCAAACAGTTCTGATTAGAGAGGGATGAAAGTAGACCAGGAGAGTGGAGGAGAGAGAGCAAGGTGCACTCAAGAATAGGTCTAATCAATGGGTTCTTGTCACTGGCCATAACCATCAGGTACTCACTTGAGATCCCGCGGCGCTGTCCGATAGACAATGTATGCGTACCGATAGCCACCGGTTATTAGATACAAGAAAAACACAACTGTGACTGCCTTCCAGACGGCCAGCGCCGGACCGGTCACCAGACCAATCAGAATGGCCACCAAGAGGAAGGTCTTCATCAGAATTTTGTTGCGATGGTTGAGTACCGCCAAACTCAATGTCATGGTTAAGGCGTCCAGAGATGGGATGCGCGACGAAACTGGACTCGACTCTCGAGTCAACTCACTTGCAATGTCTCGAGTTGTGGTGGACTGCCAGCAGACCAGGTGTGGGGAGAGTGGTCGACACAGCGATGATCACTGATCACTGATCTGTGGGACTGACCATCTATGGCATCGTCACGACGGCACAGTAGATCCAATAGTGACTGACTACTGACTACTGACTAGTTGAGTTTAGTGGAGTTAGTGTTGATGTTGATGTTCACTGGCATGTCCTCATTGGCACCGTAAGCTGCGATTGGTCGCTAAATGTACATGCAATATATTCTATAGATACATAGACATAGGTAAATGCACACAGCATATACAGGGCTATGCAGGGCTGCACTGCCTGTGCTGGATGTGCTGCGCGCGGTGGGCAATGCATGTCCGCCCGCGGCACTGACGCTGGGCCGCCAACAAAACACGTCCGCACTGTTGGCCGCCATTGCCGCCGACCAATGCCTTCACCGCTCGCTTCGCAACTCACGTCACTGTAGAGATAGGGAGTGTCTGTAGTGCTGACACTGAGGGGACGGCAAGTGTTGGCTCTCGTGTCATGTCTTTTAGTGACACCACTTTGGAACCGATATGAGAAGAACAGGCGTTCGCAGTCTTCGCAGAGACTATTGATTTGATTCGAGGTCTTCATTGCATTTACTGTCGACACCGCGAGTCGAGTGGCTGTTCGTCGCTGTCGAGACCAGTCACTGATCAGTCTGTGATCACATCACTCGACCCGATCTCTTATATTCACTGGTAATCGACACCTTTTAGTGGTCAATGGAGTCGAACAATGGTCAGGCCATCTCCAACCAGGCCTTCCAAGAAGCCCTCCAAAGGGCACGACAGGTGAGACTCCTCTTTGTTTAATGGCTAACCTGAGTCTAATCAACTGATTGTCCCAATAGTTGGCCGCCAAGATCACCCAACAAGCGGGTTCGGGCCCTCACTCACCGCCCAGTGGTGGCGGCAGTAAAAGGTCTTACGACGGCGGTATGTCCTCAATGTCTAGCTATGTCTTGTTGTTGTGTCCATTGCACCACTTATTGTCGATCACCAATCGATTGGTTAGTGATCTAAAAGTAGTGCAAAAAGTAAACAATAGAAGAGAGTTCGCTAACACTGACTCCCACTCAATGAGCAGCGTTTGATAGTAGATCTCATCACAGACTCGAGCCATGCCTTACCTTACGCTCGACTAAACCCTACTTTACTTCTAATTGTATTCTCAGATGAGTCGCCTGATTCCAAACGGATGGCAGCGATCAATGACCGTAAGTATAGTTAGTTAAACCATTGAACCGTTTGTTAACGATTCTGTAATTGGATAGCAATCGGCGCTCAATTAGCCGCTATGAAGAGTCAGGCCGGTGGTCTTGGTCTTGGTGGTGGTGGTGGTGGTATGGGCGGTATGGGCGGCGGCGGAAACCCAAGAGCTGCCCCGGCAAAGAACCAAAGATACCCAGGTGGCATTGTCATCAACGGCGAGAAGACACTGGACATGATGGTGCCGGGCAATAAAGTGGGCTATGTGATCGGCAAGGGAGGCGAAATGATTAGGAACCTGCAGGAGAGGGCGGGCGTTAAGATGACCATTTTCCAAGAGACCAATGAGATGACCGAGGTCGATAAGCAGCTCAGGATAATCGGTCCGCCCGACAAAGTAGACTACGCCCGACAACTGGTCAATGACTTGCTTACCGAGAAGGAGATCGAAACGGTTCGCCTCAAATCCAATTCGTTCAACAAGAATATGACCAATGAGTACGGGAGCTCACGATTCCACAACATTGAAGTTCCTGTTCCGCCACAATATATCGGTCTCGTGATCGGAAAGGGCGGCGAAACGATTCGTCGAATACAACAGGAGGCCGGCTGTAAGGTTCAGTTCGATACGGCCAAACTGGACTCCAACGGCAACAAAGTGTGTCAGATCAGTGGCAGTCCTGATTGCGTGAAACGGGCGCACGACATGGTCAACGAGATCGTGGAGAATGCTATGGTCTGTGTATGCAAATGTCAGTCAAATGTCTTATACCGTCTCTCCTATAGCAGGGACGACCCATTAAAGGGGGCGGCGGTGGTCGAGATGGAGAAGAAGTTCGCTTTGGAATACCGGCGCACAGAACCGGTGCTGTGATCGGTCGCGGAGGAGAAACTATCAAATCTCTTAAGCAACAGTCGGGTTGCGATATCGAGTTAGAGAAGGTCACTCTGAATGGAGACCCAGACCAGAAGTACTTCTTGATCAGAGGATCACCTGACAAGATCCAATATGCCCAGGCGCTCATCTTGGACAAAGTTCATGGCACCAACAACGCTGTTCCGCCCTCTCAATAGTAAGTGATGGCCTGTATTTGAAAATCATTAAAATCTGTTTGTTTGTAGTGATACCCAACAACCCAATCAATGGCCGCAATACTGGCAGCAACAGCAAGAACTTCAACAACAGGCAGAAGAAGGTAAATGTCTGGTCAATCCATAGCTTTTTTGCACAGTATTAGAGCTTAATTCGTAATCTATTGCGAGTTGAGTGTCAAACGTGTGCGATATTAGCATTAGATTTAACACTTTGATCAATATTAGACCAAATATTTTGATTAATCTCGAAATCTAATACACGTTCACATTTACAGCCAAGAGTCAGGACAGTTACGCCCAATGGGCCGCATATTATGCACAATATTACGCGCAGACACAACAGGCACAGTCAGGCAACTCGTCGGGGCCCGGAGCGAGTAATGGCGCCTCCGATGGTGCCCCACCTCCAGGGGGTGACCCGTCTCAAGCGGCCAACCAGGAGTACCTCTACAAACAATGGGCCGAATACTACAGGGCATACGGCATGACTAAAGAGGCCGAACAGATCGAGAATATGCTGAAAGCGGGCGCACAGACGGTAATGTCAACGGTGTCTGCCCTTAGTTCTCGTTTGACCTCTTGTTCTGCTGTAGAGCGACGACAAGTCTTCAGATCAGTCTTCGAAGTCGGGCAATGATGGCAACCCGGCAGCAGTGGCCTATCCCGGGTACAACTATTCCAACTATGGCGCGAACCCATCGCAACGGAACCAATAGAAGAATCGGTAAGTTTTGTATATGAATTAATAGTCGAATTAATTATTGGGTAAACGAACGGTTCGGAGACTATGGGCCAGTTTTTTAGTCAGCGCTAAGCCGTCTCAGGGCGTGAGCGCTCTCAGCTGAGACGACTTAGGCTCGCGCGCG
>JAQGBE010000005.1:0-52728 GCA_034698225.1 Scheloribates latipes | reverse complement strand
ATCTTGGCTATCTTAGGTCAGCAAAGGCAGGCTATTTATTAGAATGCAGATGAGCATGACACATTCAATTCCGGGTCTATCCGAATAGGTGTAGAGAAGTGGCACTCAATTGACTTGAATTTGAAATTTGAATTTTTAGGTGAGTTATGATAAAATAAATTCAAAAGAATAGATAATATAAATTCAAAAGTTATTAAAAGAATAATTTATGAGGCATTGAGTCAATTGACTTACTCTTCGGTCGCTTTGAAATACTCTTCTCATGAGATAATCTTGCATTCGATGTCTTGCTTTCTAATCGTTGTTTTTTGCAATAATTGCAGAAAGAAATCGATAAATCACTGGTTGTTGGGAAGCGGTTGGAGTCCACACAAACAGCTCTCAGTCCGGCCTTCCGTTTGTTCTTTAGCTCTTGAATTGCGATCAGATTTGCTTTGATTTTGTTTAATTCAATTTCCGTCAGTTCGCAAACCGTTCGGTCGAACAGTTCGGACAAGTCATCGGCCGACGGCGATCGGGTCGGTCCGTGCGGCCAGTGGCGCACCGGCACCTTTCGGTGGTGTTGGTCTGTGACCAGGTAATCCTCGTCGGGCAGAAGAACGGTTCGAGCCATTGGTGGCATCCGAGCCGAGCGATGGCGAGCTGTGGTCTGGTCTGTTGTGGTCTTTGGCCGCTCACGACATGCCTTTATGGCAACGGATTTACAATTATCTTTGGGTTAAGACTAACCAAAAGCCAAACTCGTTTTAAAATTGCTTTCATATAAGTCGGAATCGCTTTGCATATAAACTTCTAAAGTCAGTGATTCCCTGATTCCCGCCTCCACTCGATTTCGATTATTATTCCGATCATAAAGTGATAAAACACTATAAAAGTTTGGTTTAATAGCTCTTAATTTTACTAATCGTTAGCGAAATACACGAATCGACTCATCGCTGATGAATCATAAAATTGTTTGCGGATTGTTCTCAAACTAATGAACCCTTGGTTTGCAAGTTGTGAACCAACAAACGGTCTGAAGGCTGATGTCTGCGGTAATGATCGTGACCACAATTATTATCATGGTCAGTCAGTGGTCAGTCAGTGGTCAGTCAGTGGTCAGCCAGTGGTCAGTCATTGGTCAGCCCTTCCCATTGGGTCGAGTTGATGGTCAGTCAGTCTGTGCAATCAAACTTGTGATATCTTATATGCTCATATTGCGTTCACACTGGCAAGTAGACTTGACTTAAGTCAAGTCCGGTGGTGTTCACACACGAACTTATTTGCTCAGACCTTACTTATTTGAAGTCAGCTCTGAGGGGTTGCTTGAGCATACTTCAAGTCTGAGCAAGCAGTGTGAACAGGCCTTGCTCACAGACTTGGCCAATCAGCATGCACGCATTCACCATGCATGTCGTAATTTTTGTACAAGTTGGTCAATCCAAGCAAGGTGTGTGTGTGGACGAAATCGAACTTGAACTTCGAGCACATTGACTCCAGTAAAGTCTACTCAAATAACGTAACAATGTAAGCAGTGTGAACGCAATATCACATTTACATGTCTAGGTATATTTTTATAGAATAGATTTGTTCAAAACTCAAACAATAATAGACTGACCAAGATGATCTTTTATTTTAATTACCAATGGGGCAATGTCAATGTCACGCTCGATGTCTACCTCTATCTTGAAGATTAATTATTCTAAGCTTGGAGAATCCGGGTTAAATCAAGTAAAAGTGCTCTGTAAGTGGTTTGTTCGACCAGGACCGACCTATATTGCTGAATTGTGCACGTCAATTTAATTAAGTTTATTTGTTTAGCCGTCAATTGCATTATGATCGTGAATGATCATGAGCAAAAATAAGATACTACTCGTAGCGTTCGTCCGCAGAGTTCGTCAGACAATCGCCGCCAGCAATGAATCGCAGGTTATTTGGTCTTTAAATTGCGAATTATAAAGGAATTTGAGTTTATATTTACTTATCTGACAAATAATTATTGGATTTTTCAAAAACTAAATATAAATTAGATTTAATAATAAGTTATTTTTCTCTAGTCTTTACAACAAATTAAAATTCTTTGATTCACTAATGACCGCAAATTATAAAACATTGTCTCATTTTGTTTTTAATTCTGGTCATATTTTTTTTTGTAAAACAATTTACGATTTATAAGGAATACTATTAATTACTTTTGATAATTAATTGATTGTAGACTCGATCCAAAATCGATTGCATAGATATTCAAATAATAGTAAATATAAGTTTGAACCTATAATCACATTTACTGAATTTAGATTGGCCAAGTTAACAAAGTAACCAACATGTAAGATTGGTCATTTTGCTAATTTTGATTCGCTTGACCAAGCTAACTTGTAAAATCATCCATAATATGTGGGCTATTTTCCTCCCCTGAAGGGGTGTGAGTGGACTTTGGTTCAGGCAATCAAATACTCTAAACAATTTAAAACGCAACCACTTGCACAACTAACAATTAGGCTTCTCCCTAGGCAGACGACCTCGGGCATTGCTCATTTTGCCGGACACAGTCATCAACAATTATAGAGGTTTCTCTATAAATTTTATTTGCATATAAATACGTATAAAAAATTAATAGTTTATATAGTCTTTGGTTAATAAGGTTTAAAAATTGAATATAATTTATATAAAAGGTTTGGATTTCTTGTGAACACCAGTTGTGGAAGAATTGCGTTGAGAGCGACGAAACGTGAGATTACGGGAAACGCTTTTGTCGGTCGGAATCACATTCAACGGTTCGGTTAAGACATTTGTTTTGGCCGAAGAACTAATCCAAGAATAAGAATATATAAAATCAAATCACATTCTAAGATCACATTTACATACTTTCGATGAAGTTTTTTAGACCGAGAATTAGTTTGGGATTCATTCGACTTGTTTTTCTTTCTTTGGATCACTTTCTTTGTGGCCGAAGACAATTCGATGTTAGTCTGAGTTTGGCTCAAATTTAGGGTCAAATAGCTTGAGTTGGATAAAACAGATCCCGTCCTGTAGTGCCTGTCGAGGATGGCCTGACGGGAGCGACTGATCAAAAGCATTTGTGCCGACTTCGGGTAACTGAAGAATATGTCATAAAACTCGTGACAACTGGTCTCCAATTGAATAATCAATCGCTTATGAAAGTTGACGTCTTCGACAGTTATCTTCTTATTGGGCGGAAGGTTGTGATAACTGGTCAGCAATTGAGTCGTTTCGCGAATCGTCTCTATATTTCGCATCACTTTTTCGGTTTTCATCAGCCGTCTGGTCAGATATCCCTTCACCAAAGCCGGCAAACGTCTGAAACAGGTTTTTAAATCTTCCGATAATTCCTGAGTGAAAAATAAATTCAATCAAAACTGAAAACCTATCGCAAATTAATTACATTGAATTTAGATTCAACTGAAACGGAATCCATTCGCGAGGTCTGAGTCTCTGTACTGATATGTGTGTCGGTTATCATCGAAAGTCTTGAGTTCTGAGCGGATCCTTTCGAATAGGATTGCGATTGTGGTGACTGTAACTCATGAGTTGGCGGCGCAATGTCCGCCGAGTCTGTCTGAGTGTGCTTTTGAGCGGTTTGTTTGCCATTGGCTGAGATCTCGGTCATCAGTGTGTGGACAGCATTCGACTTCGAGATAATGGTCTCCCGAAGTGATCTGCATTTGAGACTAATTGATTGTATTTGTTGTTCAATTGCGAAAAGTTCGAGGATATCGCTGTCCAACTCAGTCATGAGCCGTCTTAGCCTCGCGTGCGAGTCGGTTGTCTCTGATTGGTCTTTGAACCCCATTTGGCCGCACATCCAATACGAAGACTCGGCCGCTAAGCCGTCTCCGCTGAGAGCGTTAGCGCCACTTCGGCTGTTGAGGAGACGGGCCGTCTGTCGAAGAGTTGAATCGGTTAAGACGGACTCAATTGACTGTCTGCCGTCCAACAGGTCATTGACAGGACTGGTGAGTGAAGTTGTGCTGAAGAGTGAAGAGTCGAGTCGAGTGGAGTCTATGACCGACTCATTGCGCGGCGAAGTGATTGGCGTCTCATAAATGGAAACGCTTTCACTCGAATCGCTTCTGTTGTTACTCATCAGTGATCACCACCCGAAGTGGTCACCGGCTCGAGCAGAGGCCTCAGTCGGCGGTCAATAGAGTGGTCATCGAAGGAAAGGTTGGCTCGAATTATGCGTTAGAGTGAGTGGAGATGTGGTCCGTCGGGGGTCGCCATCGATGGCACTCACGATGGAGTGAAGACGTTATTACTGTTGCATAGCGTTGATTGCATTTTTGCTCAATTTATAAATTGTATTAAATGGTAATTATTTTGCCACCAATTCAGTCGATCTCTTCATCCAATCACTTGATTCGAGTGAATTGGCTCTCAATGGATGTCAAGCCGTGACCAGAGCCGCGGTCCGGCGCCACAAACGAGTCAATCGGTGGCCAAATGTGTGAGCGTTTAGTCCTTTGTTTGTGAAGTGACGCGCATTTGAATGCATTTCATGTGAATTGCATTTCATATCGTTGTCAGAGATCACTCATTCATTGACACATTGCCAACGATTGGCCACATTTGAGAGCCAGTGGTCACTCGAGTCGAGTCTTTGGACATAATCTTTGACTGTTGTCTTAACATATGTCTGATTGTCTTCAGGTTTGCCGAACGTATATTTTGTAAATAGGTTCGGCTTTGACTGTATATAACGTAGTATCGTCAGACATGACTTCGGTGGTGAGTAACGCCGGAACTGGCCTCCAGAAGAGGGTTCCCAAAGACCGCAGGCCGCAGACCAACAAAGGCAACGCTGCGGCGAACAGTTCTGTGGGCAACGACGCCAATCAGACCAACAATCACGCGGACAAAGTGAAGGCCGATTCAAAACTGCAGGTATTTTCACACTCTTTGGCTAACTTTGTGTCGGTTTGCCCTTTAAATGATGTCTCGATTTCAGCCGACGGTAGAACAGCTACGAATCGCCAATTTGATGAACGACAAAATAGATGATAACGAGTTGAAGGCCAAGATCGAGCAAATCGTCGAATTGACCGGTTCTTCGCGCGATGATGCCGTCGTAGCTCTTCACGACTGCGACAACGATATGGCAAAAGCGGTAGACATGATCTTAGAAGGCGATGGCGGAGATAGTCAGTGGAAGTCGACCGGCAAAAAGAAAAAGCCGCCAAAAAGCGCGACTCTGGCCGGTGACGAGTCGAAGACTGACCAGAACGCCAACAAAGACTCGAATGATAAACAGTCGGGCAATAAGTCAGATAAGGCCAACAATAGGGGTTCGCGAGGTGGAGGACCGCCTCGTCTGCAAAAGGCGGCGCTTTCTAAAGGACAACGAAAGCCGAGAGACTCGAACAGAAACTCTGGTGATAAGAATGAGGCCGAAGACCAAAACGATATCTTCAGCAGTTCGGCACAACAACCTAACTTCAAATCAAGCGACCCGTCTTCAGGCCCTCGAAGAGGCGAAAGAGGTGAAAGGGGCGAAAGGAGGGGCCGCGGGCGAGGCGGCTCAGGTCGGGGCGGCAATAGAGGCGGCGGTGTCGGTAGTTTCGGTGCCGGACCTGCCGGCCGAGGGTCGCGAACATTCCAGAACCGCGGTCTTCAAAGCAACGATGGATTCCCCAATTCCATCGACACGTGGACTAACAGTACAGCCGACCAGACGTCCAATAAGCCCGTGATATCCACCGACTGTAATACGATGACAGTCGGCAACTGGTCCGACATCGCAGCCAACGAGGACTGGAGTGAAGAAGATTGGGAGCCGAGTCATATGGAAACTAAAGTGTTCACTCCCAGCACCAAAATATCGGAGAAGGACGAGAGCAAAGTGCGAGACAAGCTCTCAGCCAATATACCCGGTTCTCAGTCCTCGAATTTGTCTCAGTTCATGACGAAGCCAAGCGTCGAGTCGAGTCAACCCACTATGAGTTCCCTACTCTCTGCCAACATATCCCGAAACACGAACGTCGCCGGACAGACACTTCTGCAGCAGATCCAGCAGTCGAACTCTGGAGCGACGCAGTCGTTGAATCAGTACTCTCTGAGTTACAACAAAGAGGCGACCGAAAGCATCAAGTCGTTGGTCGGCCTCACCTCTGCGGCCACTTATAGCTCGACCAACAATGACCTGCTGTCCACTAATGAACAAGACTTAGACGCTCTGACCAGCACACAGACATCAAACACGAATAAGGCTTCCAGATTAAAGCCGAGGTCATCCAAGATTCCCGAATCGGCCGTTGAGATGCCATCAAACGATTCTATCGCCGCTTTGGGCGTTCACTTCGGAACTCTTGAGTTTGGCTCTGAGAGCAACCAATTCTCTTTGGGCGCCGACAGTTCGGTATTCCAGGACGCCGTCAGCCACGTGACCAACTCGAAGAAGCCCGACGCCAACACTTCGATGTTAGCGCAGGGCAATGACAACACATACCGATCTACGGGCAACGCCATCAACGACTCGGCCAACAAAGTGGTCTCATCCTCGATAATCCAGAACTCAGTGCTCGGACAGTCGTTGACTTCAGACACACTTCTTGACCGAAGCCAGAAGTCGTCTGTTAGCCAATACGCACATAAAGTTCTCGACCACAACAAATCTGATTACCCGACGGCGGCACCCAAACAAACGGTCAGTGCCAGCGATATGAGCTCCAACTACAAGAGCAACAACTACTCCGACTCTTACAACGCGAGCAACTACTCGACAACGGCCTCCACGGGGTATCCCTACTCTTCAAACAGTCAATCAGTTTATGGCAATCAAGTGGTGACCAACTACTCGACCAATTTCTCGGGAACAACGATCGGCAACCACTCGAGCGCTTCGAATCAAAAGCTCAGAGACATTGACTCTCAACACAAATACGATGTGTCAAACACAATGGTGACCAACACTCCCGGATCGATAGGTATGATCAGCAACTCGACGGTGACCACCAATGTCCTGAAGAACACTGTTCCCGCCAGTAAGTGCTCGTCAAACCATAGATGAATCAATCGATTAAATTAATTACCTTTTGGTCGCAAAGCAGGCAAAGGTGTTCATAACGTTCCTCCCGGTGTGGCGGCCACTCCTGTTCTGAGCACTCCTTACATCGTCCAAAATACTGGAGTTCCGACGCTATATCCGATGGGAATTCCTTACGATTTACAGTTCCAGACAACGGCTCACGACCGCAACTACCCCTACACACAAGGTATCACTAATTTGCTGAAAACATCTCTTGATTTGCTGAGATTCCAATGTCTGATGTCTTGCCAGATGTCAAATACGGTCGCGGAACAGACACGGATGTGATTCCCGCCTCTTCGAGTCAAACTTCTCAGACACATAACCAGACTTTCGTGAACACGTTTCCGCCGGGCTATGGCTTCTATTTGGCCGGACCTGGAATGAACATGATCCCCGCCCAAAGTATTTATCCACCCGCCGGTCCCTTGGCTTATCCCGTGGCTCAGCCACAAAGCACCGGCTCTGCGGGCTCTGCCTTCGGGAAGGGAAGTACGTCTTATGGATCTCACTCTTACAACACGGGCTACGACTCGATCTCCGGCGTCGCCCAAACACAGGACTACGTGAAGCAGAGTTATCAGCAGTCAGTCCAACAGCACAACAAAGGCATCGCTGGTTCGAACACTTCTGACCTGACGTCCAACAACTCGTCGATATACGGCAAATCGCATTCGCAGATAAGCAAGGTATGTCTCATTGCACATCCATGACATCTACATGCACTTGACTGACCTGACACTACTCTGTTTGCAGCCGAGCTACGACAAGCAGAGCTTCCAGAGCGGCGGTCCTGCGTTCAACTTGGCTGCGGTGGGCAACCAGTCCAACCTGAACTCGTACGGTTCGGCCCAATACATGTTACCTCAATCACAACACATGAATGCTCTGCACATGTCGTCGCTCCAGACAGACGTTCAGAATAGCGGTTCGGGAGTCGGCGGTCGAGGCTCTCTCAGTCAGAGCCATAAGGGGTCGGCCTCTGGCGCCAACAGTTATGGGAACCCCAAATATAACTGGAATTGAGGCCCGAGTCGGAGTGGGAGTCGAGGCCAGAGTTGAGGTCAACTTTACTGTAAATTTTTGGCTTAAATTCAATTCAATATAATTCTAATCGACTTTACGTTTCAATCAATTAGTTTTAATATTTAATTAAATGCTTTCAACGAAAATAAATATTTGTATCGATAAACTAAAAACATAACAATTAGTGGAATATATTCTATCACTTCATTGATTCCTTTGATTTTTACTTTCATTAAACATCGGATGAGTTTATAATTGTTTAATTATCTATTGATCCAAATGTAGCTAAAATATGATTGAATAACGCGTTAATCGATTGTATGATTATTACAAATGTATTTCACTATTCTTTGAATGTCTTGTATTATCGTAATAATGCCTATCCGTAGAGATTGTCTGACAAAACGATTATATCATTAACTGATTATATATTTTAATCGAATCAAGGATTTTATGAGTAAAGCACACAATGGGTTGTTTTCCTATACATATATCTCGGCTTCAATTGATTTGATTTAATTTAATTGTCGATTAAATGCTTTACAATTACAACAGTCGGTGATTGAAGGCATTGATTGCCGGGTCAGTGACCGCGCGATGCCATCCAATGCACACACATTGGCGTCACTGCACTCGTCATTGGGTTCGCAGCTGTTGTGCGCCAAACACAACATCGCATGCCTTCCGATGTTTGGCAACTCCGGTGTCGCCAAACACTGGCGGACTGTCTGTCGGGTCCGTGTCGTCCGTGTCTGCAGACTGTCCACCAAACACAACAATGTGAGCCAAACTGAGCTCAATGTCGGCAAACAAAAGATTGTATGCAAACCAACCGATTCTTGCAATTGTTTGTCTGATTTGTCTAATTTTGTAACTCAAAGATCGATTGGAAGTGCTTTACACAGAAGACAATCCGCAACTTCTGTGTGATCGCACACATAGACCACGGGAAGAGCACTTTGTCGGACAGACTGCTTGAGATCACCCAAACCATACCCAAAGAGGATAATGTGAAGCAGTATTTGGACAAACTGCAGGTGGAGAGGGAGCGCGGCATCACTGTCAAGGCCCAGACCTGTTCCATGTTGTGGACGGTGGCCGACACCCAGTACTTACTCAATCTGATCGACACTCCGGTAATGTAGACATCGGTAATCACTCTCGAGTCATTGTCAATGACCTCACTCAGGGTCACGTGGACTTCAGTTACGAGGTGTGGCGATCGGTGGCCGCCTGTGAGGGCGCACTACTTCTGGTGGACGCCAACAGCGGAGTCGAGGCGCAGACCATCGCCCACTTCAATCACGCCCTCCTCTGTGACCTCACTATGATTCCGGTGATGAATAAGATTGATCTGAAGAATGCCGACCCCGAGTCTGTCAGTCTGCAGATGAACAAACTTTTTGATGTCGACCCGAAAGACATACTCAAAGTGTCGGCCAAGGTTGGAACGGGCGTTACCGACGTCCTCGACGCTATAGTCAAACAAATTCCAGCCCCTAATGGAGATCCGGACAGTCCTCTAAAGGCTTTAATCTTCGATTTATGGCATCAAAGATATCGAGGAATTATACTTTTGGTGCGAATACTCGACGGCTCTCTCAGTGTCGGGCAGTCGATCGCTGTCTCGTCCAATAGTTCCAAAACATATTTGGTTAAAAATATAAGTTTCCTGCATCCGGAAGAAGTGGCCACCAAAAGCATATCGGCCGGTCAGGTCGGTCTGGTCGAGGCCAACATTCAAAACTCTAACGATGTCAACGTTGGCGACATTTTATTTAACGCCGATTCAGCGACTGATCGGATCGAAGAAGTGCTCAAAGGCCGCAAAATTCCTGCTCCGCTTCCGATGGTCTTCGCGAGTGTTTATCCGTGCGAAACATCAGAATTTAACAATTTGTCTAAAGCTATGGATAAACTGCTTTTGAACGACAAGGGCGTCAATATTAGCCGAGAGAGTCATCCGGCGCTCGGAAATGGGTTCCGGTATAACAGTCGACAAACTTTATTGAGTTAATTGATATGCATTTAACGATAGGTTAGGATTTCTTGGATTACTTCATATGGAAGTCTTCTGTCAAAGACTTGATGACGAGTTAGTAATCAATTTGATTATGAATTCAATCAAATGTATTGATTCGATAGGTTTGACGCCCAGGTAGTGATCACAGCCCCGAGTGTTTCGTATAGAGGTTCGTAACTCTTGTTTGGTTTGGTTTCAAGTCTTATAATTTTTAAAACAATTGTTTCAAATGAAGTGAAAATAATTGGAGAGAAGAACATAAAAGAGTACGGAAGTGATGAACTGGTTGTGACCAATGCCAGCAAATTACCGAACATTGGGATAATCAGCGAATATCACGAGCCTATGGTTGTCGGGACTGTCATAACGCCCGACCAATACATGCAAGACGTAATCAACATTTGTATCCAACGAAGAGGAGTGCAGAAGAACTCGTATTACATCGACAACACAAGACTTCTTCTCGAGTTTAGATTTCCTTTGAGTGAAATCATAATTGACTTCTACGACGAACTCAAGTCAATCACTTCGGGTTACGCCTCATTCGACTACGAAGACGACGGCTACCAAAGGACCGATTTGGTCAAACTGGACATTCTAGTCAATGAGAAGCCGGTGCCCGAGCTGTCCACTCTGGTCCACGCCAAGAGGGCCCGAGAGGCCGGACGGGCGATGTGTTCGCGACTCAAACACAATCTGAGACCACAACAGTTCAAAATCAAAATCCAAGGTATGGTCGGAGGAAAAGTGGTCGCGCGGGAGAACATCAGCGCTCTCCGCAAAGATGTGACCGCAAAGCTGTACGGCGGGGACGTCACCCGTCGGATGAAGCTCTTGGCACAGCAACGAGAGGGCAAGAAACACCTCCGACGGATCGGCTCAGTCGAGATCGACGCCGACGTCTTCATCAATGTCTTCAAGAGATGATCCGTAGTTTGGATCACTTGAGATGAGTTCAATCAATGCGGTTAAACATTGTTCGGCAGTTTATTGTTTACTCATTTTTGAATCTTTAGAAACATTTCAATAAATAATTGATAAATTGATACAAAACAGTCCAATGAGTTAAGGGATTAGTTGTGGATTAGGTATGGATTGGTTAGTGAATCGATCGCTGTCTCATGCATTATATCTCATGGCCTTCGATGGCAAGCAAACTATATTCGGGTGAATCAAACATCGGTCGAAAAGACAAATCAAATTGAATTAAATTAAATCAATTAAAAGCAAACATTAGATCAAAAGTCGAGAATCTGAATGACTGTTATAATACACTCAAAGGTAAGATCAGTTGCGCTTCGCTTTCGAGACGTAACTTAAGACAAGAGCAACAGATTTGTCGACAAATCCTCTTTGTTTGAGCCCCGGAAACAACACCAGAAACAGAACCAACAGATATGTCAGCAGAAGATTGTGGACAATGTTTCCGATCCAACTGAGCGCCAGAAGAGTGGACAGAAGAGCCGCGTAGTAGAGCTTCGGGTTCGACGACTTGGTTCGCTGCCAATCGCCGTAAGCGGTGGTCACCGTTGACCAACAGGTCGACAGCTCTTCGCAGATCTTTGCGAACCGACTTTCATGGGATGGCGTCCTTAGAAGACAATCAGTGAATCCAAGGCTTAAATATCTGTCAGCAATCAAACCATTTTGAGGGGTCGAAGAGGTTCTGGTTAATGATCGGTAGGCAGTAGTCGACTATTGTCGAGACGATTCCGATCACCGATAGAGTGGTCAATACGGAAGTCTCCAAATACCAGATCAGTCTGCGAGACATCCACTGATAAATCAATCAATCAATACAAACGTTCATCTCTTACAGGAATAGCGCGGAGACCACCGCCGATATGGCCATCGGGTGCCAGTCAGCAGACCAAATGAGGACTGAGTGGACGGTCACAACCAAATGGCGCCAATTCTTGAGCTCTTGTTTGAGCTGATTCTGGGAGTGGTCTGCGGTAAGTCATCGGAGGTCAGACAATGGCATACCTGAGAGCTGTCTCCAGCGCTTCTGTCCGTGGAATCGGCCATCGCTTGTGATCTAATGAAACAAAGATGGAGATCAGTGTCACCAGTGATGTCACCTTCACTTCAGCAGCGATGACCGTTGAGTGCCTTGCGTTCAAAGCGTTCAAAGGAGCAGATTTGTGGGATCACTGTCTTCACGCCATCTGTCCATCGAGTCTGTCGTCAATGCAATGCGTTATGCAATGCATAGAAGACGTTACCATTGGATGGACTGTTGTTTACATCAGCGGTGAAGAGTGAAGAGTGACTCAACAAGACAGTGAAGACACCGAAGACCATACGAGATAATGTCGGTCACCATATTGTGTCCCAACGGCAGACGACAGGCCGTCAAAGTGAGCCCAAACACGACCATCGCTGAGGTTAGTGGTTGTCATACAATGATTGGTCTGACAGTTGACCACCGATCGAGTCGACCGGTGCACCACTCGGTCCAACTGAGTCAGTCATTGGGTCAGTTGAACGGATCCAATGACAAATTGGTGTCTCATCAGTTGACCATCGAGTCACTCACGAGTGTGCTTTGAATCACTGATACTATTGTCACTCATCTCATGTCATATATGCCCGCAATTGTCCGCTGAATTGTGTTTGTGATAAAGCGGTCAATCAATCAGTTAATGGCCATTGTTTTGTCAAATTCAGTTGGATTTTGATGTTGAATACGAAGCAGATCCATCAGATTTGGATACTTTCAATCAGACAGAAGCAAAATTATCATGGCTATTGATGCGAATATTTTTAAAATTGCAAATCATTTGCGATTTGCATCAATTGTCAATTGATATCAATTGAGCCGAAAGGACAGTAATCCTTAATCAGGATTTGATAGACATTCAAAGACACGTCAATATTAAGCGCTTTTCACAATAAAAACTATTTTTGTCAATCGATCCGATGATTGGAGATGTTGTCAGAGTAACTGATCTGACGTCCAGTCCATCTCATCGGGGATTACACTAATGTCTGTTCTAATGCTGTAGTTTTACTAATTCAGTCTATGTTTTGTCGCTAACTTGTTTAGCACATAAACTCTAATCCTTGATAAAATCCGGACATCATCTCAATTTTATCGCAATTTTAAATTAAACATTTGATTAATTTAAAACAACTGTTAAGATAAGGTAATTAATATATAGCAGAGTATTTGTCTAAAGCGACGATCAGTCGGAGTCAGACCATCGCTCATATCACTTGACAGACCATATAGTCAGTGAAAATCCGTAAAATCCAATTATAATTGTCGTCAAGTTTTACGTGCATTACGTAACGATAAAGTGAACGTAAAAGTGCAGATTTGGTCGATTGTCATGCGCTCTATCCCTCTGTCCTCTAAATCAATAGCAGAGCCATAGACTCGACTTAATTCGACTTCACTTTTCATCAAAATTCCTCATTTATTAAATGCCGAGAATTCCTCATAAAATGCATTCAACAAAAGGTTTATTGAGTTAGTGAATAGTGAATCGATCGGTCGATCGTTGCCTTCATAAGAGACGAGTGTTGTGTCGTCCGAGTGTTGTCTCAAAGCGGAACCACTGCTGACCTAAAACTCAATTGTCAGCCATAAGCGAACAATGCGTTCGCTCAGCCCTTCAACTGTGGAGCCAACGGCGGTGACCGAACCGAGCGGTCAAATGTCATCACTGATTGGTGTCACGGACTTGGCATCAGTTCTGGTCCAGTGTTTCGCACTCATTCTCATCGGATATCTTTCGGGACGTTTCAAACTGATCAACGAAAGGGAGTCCAAAGGCCTGAGCGCTTTCGTCACTTACTTTTCATTGCCGGCACTGATATTCCAATCGTTGTCCACATCTGACTTATCGCACATCAATTGGTATTTCGTGACAAGTCTTTTCGTGTCCAAAGCCATCATATTCTTCTCGGTGGCCATAATAACGGCAATATTGACCAAACCCTCAAATCTGGGCAAATCCGGACTTTTCGCTATATTCTGCACTCAAAGCAATGACTTCGCACTCGGCTATCCTCTGCTGACATCACTCTACGGACAGTCGAACCCTGAGTTCGCCCGATATCTCTATGTTTTGGCACCGATTCAATTGGTTATATTGAATCCGATCGGACTCTTCCTAATGGAAACCCAAAGGCAAAACCGGTCGGAAAGAACACAAAGCCGTCAATGTTTGAAGATTTTCATTCGAGTCACGAAACAGATTGTGAAGAATCCGATAATATTCATGACATTTATGGGCATCGCTTGGAATCAAATGTTTTCACACCAAATGCCAACGATATTGAAACCACTTCTGGAAGTTCTCTCCAACTCTTTCTCCGCGACCGCACTCTTCCTTCTTGGCCTCAATTTGGTCGGCAAATTCAAGTCATTTGCGGTCTCTTCTCATATTCTAATGGTGTCGTTGGTGTTGGTCATGACCAAGACATTGGTGATGCCGCTCACCAACCGACTGATAATCGAGAATATGATGCCCTCTCTAAGCAACGACACACTAGAACTGGCAAACTTCGGCTTCCTTTACGGCACTTTCCCGTCGGCGCCCACAGTCTTCATATTCGCTCTTCAATATGACTTTGGGATCTCTTCGACAATAGTCTCGGCGGGAATGGTATTGTCAACCGTTCTCTCGGCGCCACTGATGTTCGTCTCTGCAAATATGATTCGACTGACAAACACAACTCTACCCGTCACTGCATTTCACAACGATTTGGGCCAAACGATGTCCAACTCTGGTCTGATGTCAATCTTCTGTTGTCTGTGGACACTAACTGTACTGCTTTGTGGCCACAAATGGCGAAGTCTTACGCACCGGTGCACTATAGTACTGGTCTTCTCTCAGCTTATGCTCGGAATCGGAGGTTACTTGTGGTCAAACATCGATAGTCCCGAATCTTTGCGACGCCATTATCTGATATATTACTTGCAATACTTGATGGCCGTCGGAGGCATTCTTTCGGCCCGAATATGGACTGCAATGATAGCCATCACTTTGGCATTGCTTCGATGGAAGAACTTATGTTATGTGATAGACATTCACAAAAAGCTCTCATATCTGGCAGCAGTCCTCACCGCAACCCTCTTCCTCTCAATAGTCTATTTACCCAATTATCCGGATCCCGAATCAATTGATCCAAACTTCGAGTTCGGTTCCTCTCAGGCCTACATTGCGGTCGCACTCCTCATCGGTTCGCTAATCATAACCATTGTTAGTCTCATTGTTCAGCAACGCTTCCAAAGTCGGGCATCATTTCACCATTCATTGAGTATCAATACTGAAGAAGTTGAATCAGAAGCTGAAGACCACTCAACACTTGATTCGGTAGTCGTATTCCCTAACAACAGAAGAAGAGGGCGAAACAGAACTGTTTCCAGTTCTTCAGTTGAAACCAATAACTTGACCGATGATTTCGAGGACATGGCCTCAGATCGGTCGCCAAGAGATATATGCCAACAAAACTGTTCCGAAGAACGACGAAAGAGTTGCATAACTCATGTGAAGAGATATCGCGAGAATATAACCGAAGCCAATGAAGTCACTCCTCTTATCCAAAGCCAAACCCCAATTATGATATGTCAGGCGACCGACGACTTCCATCAGTTCTCTCATCACGTCTTTCTGTCTCTGACTCTATTGCTTTCTATGGCCATCGGGTTAACCGTTTCGATCGGCAAACTTCTTCTTGAAAAGCCGACGGGAATTCTGATAGAACTGGAATTCTTAGACATTCTATTGAATTATGGTCAGGGAGTGATCACGTTCTTGATATTTGGCATCGAAACGAGTCCAGTCTTCGCCAAAATCTGGCGTATGTTGAACTCCAGCAACGAGTTGAGCGACCACTGCATTGTCTTGCCATCGGAGGACGAGATCAGAGCCGATACCAAACAGATTTGCGATCAATTCATTACATTTCATAGACAGAAGTGCGTCGAAGACATCGTCTTTGAACACAATGTCAATCAACAGAGTTTTTACGTCTTTCGTGGCAAAGATCTGGTCGATTGGCTGATGAGAGCCGGCCTCTCAGCCAATCGGAATGAGGCCGAGATATACGGCAAACACTTACTGACCGGTCGAGTCGTACAGCATCTGAACCGATGCCAGCACTTCCACGACAACACCTTTCTCTATAAATTCATTTAATTACTGACAACTGATTGACTTATTGTCAAAACCTTGTTAAGAGAAGTCTAATCTGACCTCAAATACCATAACTATATAAACAAGTGATTTTCACCAGGTTTGACATTTGGAAACTTGATCAATTAGTCAAATTCGCTCGATCTCAAACCAACTAACCAGGTTGGTCCAACCTTGATTCAAACCTGGCAATCATGTGTGATATACTTTTTGTGACCATTGCAATGATAGACTATATTTAGTTATGTCTGTTAGTAAAGAATATAGAGATTTATGTTTTGCACTTCTCATTGTATTTTTAAAACAGTTGACATTTTAATTGACAACAGTTTGTCTCATTTTCAATTGCATTTTTGACAAGATGGCAATTTTAGGTTCATATGAAGATTAATGACAAATAAATGCCATTCATTGCTGTTATTTGTTATAAACTTGTTTTCATTTAACACTAAATTAATAAACAATTTATTTTGTATTTTCTTCTCATAAGGTATTGGAAAGTGTTTGTCAAAAACAGAATTACGACCCGAATAGCTATGATTTGTTGTAAGTAACGACATATAAATGATTCGATGGTTTCTAATTGGTTTGATAGCCGAGACAACAAACCGGTAGACGTGAGTCTGACCATCAGATTCGCTAATATCCCGAACAACGGTCAGCTCCAACTCAAAGCGGTTTCGCCTAAGGCTGAAAAAAAGGTGACACTTGCGGTCGATTTGTCTGCAGATGTGGTCGAGCGCAAGATCGGACAGTTTGACCCCAGCAACACACTATGGGATATCATCCAAGTTCTGTTCGATGGCAGTCCTGTACTGAATCTGAACCAAGACATGGAATTTTGTATCATTTATATGCGAAAAGAGGTAAATAGTTTTGATCAGTCATTCCGTTCCTCTCAATGTTTGATTTCCGTATAGATATGCGGCGAAACCCAATTGAAAGCAATGAATTTGAAAAGTTTAGGTCTTATCCGAGGAAAGGCAGCGTTAAAGTTGATAATCAGACCTATCAATGCCAATCGCCAACAGGCGTACGTCGAGTCACTCAACTTGAAGAAGCCCTCGGATACGACTCCTGTTATCAAAAATCAACTAAATATTGATCGAGTTATCGATAAGCAGGTAGAAAAAGATGAACAAAGTTTGAAGAAAGTCGAAGGTATGGATGAGGATTGGACAGCACCTCAACCACAACCTCAACCACTGACCACTCCCGAGCACAACAGCACTCCATCCACTTCATTAGCACAACATCCAAACGAACCCACAATAGACGATGAAAACACTAAACTCACTCCAAATGCTGATGTCGTTCAACAAATGGAAGTCGAATCTGAAGAATCTGAAGATGAAGGCGAAGAAGTCGTTAATTTTGTAAGCAATTGATTGTTGACCACCTAGATTGAGCTGACTTTTCGCCGCTTGCAGTTGGACGCCAACGAGAGCCAAGTGATGTTCAAGATGTCTGACCTGCCAAAGGTGACACGCATTGACTATCCGGACGAGTTCTACGAGACTACCAAAGACGACTTGCAACGAGTTCTAACTGATCTCCGAAAACAACAGTTAGTAATCGTATTTAAAAGACATTCTCAATGATCGAAACATTGATTGTCTTAGAGTGGGAACCACTGAAGCGCCGCTCGAAACCCAACAGATGAAGGAAATGAGAGAAAAGCAAAACAAGACAACGAACTACCAGAAGAAGCACAAAGTATCCCGATATAAGTCAACAGTGATCAGAGTTTGTTTTCCCAGCGACCAACTTGTAATTCAGGCCGTATTCCAGCCGACGGCAACTGTAGAGGAAGTGATGCGAGTGGTCAGGCCTTTCGTAACAGTCCAGGACTTCTACTTATATACAGTTCCGCCGAAATGCGTTTTGAAAGCCGATTCGACTCTAATCGAAGAAGAGTTAGTTCCGGCCGCTGTCGTCCATTTCGGTCTCAAGTCTTCTTCTTCGGCACAGAACGTGATTAAGGATGAGTTCAGACCAAAGTTGACGTCTTATAGATCGGCGGCAAAGATCGCGGCTAACGCTCGGAAGGAAGTTATCAAAAGAGCCAATGAGAGCAACGAAGTTGCGGTCACTGCTGCCAACAGCCAGAGTGTGGCCAACCCTGCGTCCCAAGAGAGCAGTTCCCAAATGGGTCAGCAGCCGAAGATTCCCAAATGGTTCAAAAAGAATAATAAGTAGTTATTTACGAGTAGTTTATTTATATTTATAAATTGATATAAAACATTAATTAAATGAATTCAATTTGCTTTGGGTTTGAAGTGTTGATAATAGCTTTTAGTGAAGTCAATCATCACGTCTTGAGTGCACTCCGGAAGCTCTCCGCTGAACAGTCCGGGAGACCCGCTATAGATGGCGAACGCGGGCACTACTGTCCCCTGAGGTAGGACTGTGTTGTCGGCGATCAGACAACAGTCTTTGAGGACACAGTGGCGACCGATTACGCAATTCTCGCCGATATATACGTAAGAGCCGATTGACGCCGCGTTCACTATAGTGTCGCTTCCGATGTAGACGTTATCCCCGATTGTCATCGGCAGGAATGCCACACTAAGAGGTGGTCGGAGTGGTCACTGACAGTGTCAGTCTGACACAACCTTAAGAGCAAACTCACCCTTTGGTGAACTTCTTAAACGGCGGTCTAATGACAGCCCGACTGCTGACCAGACAGTGGCGGCCGATCTTGACGTTGGCCAGATCGCCGCGGATGATGCAGTTGGCCTGAATGATGGTCTTTCCCATCAGCATTATGTTCTGTGAGCCGCACAGCACCGACCGGCGACACACCTTATTGCCGGACGCCGTCTCGATGTACTCGGACTGCTTGTAGTGGATGTCCTGCAACTCCATCGCTGGTCAACAGTGAGCCGACAGTCGATGACAACGCCGTCAACAGTGCCCACAGAGAGCGAAGACGTGCTAACTGTGAGTCGAGTAGTGTTTGTTTTGATCCAATTGTGAGTCAACTCAAGTCAAGTCAGTCAAGGCCTGCACTCTCTTTTACACTGACTCGCGGCTCTCAGAGCCGACCCGAGCCCTGACTCGCGGTTGGCTTCACTGTCAGCACTGCACGACTCGAGCTCTGCGCTCGACGTCTGACTCGAGCGGCAGTCGAGTCTATGTTTTGCTTGTTTTGCTCGCAATGTATGACAACATTAGAAATATTGTGAAATCGTTGTGAACGCAGCGAACGATAGTCGATAGTCTCGAAGCGTCGCATAGAGTGAAACAGTGAAACACTGCGAACACTATAAACACTATAAACACAGCGAACGGTGTAATAAACAGAAAACATATTTTGTTGTCGTTTTGCACGCAATCGACAGTTGACTGCAATCACAACAAAGACCACCAAAACTGCGAACACTTCGTCGTCCGCACCAATCGATTGTCTACGAGTTGTCATCCGTTTGTCGGCCCACCAGTCGTCGATATCACTGACCAAACCATGGATTCGCTGCGAGAACAAGTGATGATCAATCAGTTCGTTGTGGCCGCCGGTTGTGCCCGCGATCAGGCCATACAACTCCTCCAATCAACGCACTGGCAGTTCGAGGTATGACCGCCAACGCCATCGCCGACCACTGACCGCAACCCTATCTGACCACTGACTCGCTCTTTCAGACGGCGCTCAGTATGTTCTTCCAGGAGTCCAACGCATGTCATCCCAACCCTCACTTCAATTCCGTAAGTCTTTACCCGAACCTGTCTCTAATGTGTTGGTCGTGCGGCCACTGACCAGAGATTGTCAGTGAGTTAGCGATTGCATTGAGTCCTGCGTTTGTGATTGACATGAATTGGTGGCAAACATTGAGATATTGTGTGAGATGTGTGACACTGATGGCTGCCGTCAGTGACCACGCATTCAATTAGTCATTGATTGCATTTGTTTTGGTGAATGCATCGGTTTGTCTGGCCTTGAAAGCCGAAATGGAGGACCAGTATTGGTATTGATATCGGATGGTAAGCAATGGTGCGATTGTCTGCCAGTGTTGACTGTCAAGGTCAGGTGGCTATGGCTCCCAATCTGGCTCTCAGCGAGTTTGCACTTAATTCTCAATTATGTAATGCATTGAATGGCGAGTATTAATGTAAGCCTTTGATGTCAATTGATTTGACGATTCAGTGCTGACTCTATGGTTCGTCAATCGATGCCATTCATAGCCAGTTCTCGATCTGCCATATATAGCCAGTATCGGCATCACTATCGCATCATTATCATGCTGATATGCTGATATGCTCCACTTGCATGCTTGATTATCACAAGTTTTGATGCCCAAGTTTTATATCAGAGGGAAATTAATCAAGATTTATTTAAAGTAAGGTCATTCTACTGCGTTGCCCATTCAGCGCCTACACAACACACTTCTCATTAGATATACATTTTGTGCGTTTGCTGTCAATTAGTCAATCGATTCTTTAGTGGGTCTGCAGAGCATCCGATCGGACTCTCATTGCAACTGACATTAACTCAATTTCTTTGTTCGATGATAACAATCAATGTCTTTATCGACTTGTATTACTTGTGAGAGTTTCAGTTATCAAATTAGAGCCAAACATATCAGATAATAATCAGACTATCGATGCGTCTTGTTTTGGCACTGGTCGAGGCAGAGGCAAAGGCAAAGGCAAGGTTAATTTGAATTTCTAATTGACATATCCAGTTATAGCCGGCTAGAAGTCCTTTGCGTTGTATTTGTGTCTTAAGGAAATCGGTATTTGCTTTGCAAAAAATGAGTTTTCCTTAGTATCTGCCAAAAAGAGAAGGGTGACTTTGTCATTTTCCTGCTTCCAATTCGGCTCAAATCTCGATCGCAAACGAGGTAACGAACCCCCGATCAGCCCTTGGCTATACTCGATAAGAGTAAATAAGGTCAACGAACGACAAACTGGTGTTTATTATTGTTTGTTTATGTTCTCTGTTTATGTGATATCTGTGAGTGGAGTGGAATTGAGTCGAAATGGTTGGACGAGTGATGCGAGTGTTGCAGAAGTTGCCAATGTATCGAATGATAGGCAGAAGTTGGGCAGCAATTAGAGGCAACCAGTTTGTGGTGACCAACATTGGAGGCATTGGAGGCACTGCTTTGGCACTCATTGCTGACCTCTTATCCCATTTGTTACACTCGTCTAACCGACTAATCATATCATTAATTAACGATTAACGAGACATTACTGTCGCAGATGTGCACTCCGGCCAACACACCGGCCACTCCGCCCAACTTCCCCGACACTCTACTGGCGTTCTCCAAGATGTCGACGGCCGACGGCAAGGCTCTGCGCGATCGGGCCAACTCGGGCTCTGGCCAGCGACCGGCGGCCAACATGTACGCCAACAGCAATAACTTAATCGGTAGTCGAGTCACTCATCACAACCATAATCACAATCACAGCCATAACCTCATTAATACCGGTAATCGAGTACTTAACGCGACCGCTGGCCAGACGTCGAATCAGCGATAATTCGAGGAACGCATCGGTCGAATCACTCACAACAGTTCTGCCACTTATTCAGACAATTGGTTCAAACAACTGCTTTAACTTTTAATTAGGTTTCGTTTTGTTTTATCGAACATTCGTTTAATCAAACTCTTGATTGACATTCGAAGCGCACATCTGATTGACATTTAATTTACTATTTGAATGATTTGAGTGAATTTTTAGTTAAAATCAAACTAAAAATTCTTATTTCGATAACAAAATTTAAATTCAATTGTAAACCAGTTTTCGATCGAAAGCAGTATTTTTTAAAACAAAAATCTAATTAATTATAACTTTAATTATAAATATAAGCTTTAAATTCATTATTTCTCTCAATTCTGTATATATTTAAATGTTTTCAAACCCGAGTCTGACTTTAGTATCGTTTCGAACATTACTGAACGTAACGTTCATTACATTGAATGTAAAGAATAAATGAGTAAAAGAATTGAAAAACTATTTTTAAATTTACAAAATAGGACTGAATTTGTGCCTAATTTAAGACTATATTTCTATAGTGTTTTTGAATTAGTTAACAATTTAAGTGTCAATTGGTTAACAACAACTGTAATATCACTCGAACTCAGTGTCTGTCCTCTGAATGTAATGATCGCTCACTGATGGCCATCAACGGTGAGCTGCGGTCCCGGTATGTAATCGGTATGTAATCCCAATCCCTGTCCATCGCATCGCTTCTATTAATCAAATTATAACACATTTCAAACAAAATAATTGTTTTCTCGACTAATTGTAACACAATTTAATCGAAACTGCATTTCATCGATGGTTTGAATCTTTATTGACGAGAAACTGAGAACCGCGTAAACACTTTGAATGTATTGCTAGTCAATTATCAAATATCATCTCAACTATTGTTTCAATATTTGTAAAACACTTTTTGTCTATTAGTTTAGTTGGAAATACAAAAACAAAACAAAAAAAATGAAATAAAATTCTATGAAAAGAATAGTTTGAATAAAACAGACGAACAAATTGTATGTAAATTAATGTTTAATTTCAATAAATACTCTCAAATAGTCTTATCGTTTGATTCACTTTTGTCGCACTTCTTCGCCAAACGGCTCTTCATTTGGAATTTGTGACCTAAACAGCAAACAAATGACATATCGACCAGAAATGGTTTGTCACTCACCGGCGCAGTCGAGTGTCTCGAGGAATGTCTTCTTCCGACAACACGCCCGACATATTCCGAATTCACATTTCTCTCCCTTTGGATTCGGACAGAGAGTACACAGAATTCGTTTGCTAACGGGTCTGGGCTTCGGTTCAGTCGACCGATTCTTTCGTTTCTTTTTCGACATTTTAAGGACAGTTTCTTCTGAAGATTCGTTCTCTTCAGACGACCTTTTGTTGGTTTGGCCTACTTTTGGTTTGGGTCTGAGGTATGACTGGCAGATATATGGCGGGACAGCCGAACAGTCGCGCCAGTCGTCTGTTCTCTCCTTTTCGGTTATGTATTCGTTTTGGTATCTATTCTTCAACTCTCGGGTCACTTCATCGAAGACATCAATTGAGTGCGTTTTGGCCACTCTTTCCCTTAAATCCAGATTCGATGGTAACATAAAGCAGTGGTGAAAGAACTTGAAGATATGTCCTCTAATGTAGGAGAGTGGGCAAGGGTGCTTCCTGGCCAGAGCCAGGTATTGCTCGGCCACAACCCAAACGGGTACTCTTCTGCCGGTAAATATGGCCGGATTGTGAAGACTGCCTTCGGCTGAGATGACCGCTTCGACGCCCGTCTCACTCAAACACCTCTCGACGTCGTCTAACGTCAGTATATTTCCGTTTGCGAACACCGGTATTGTCAGCGCATCTCTGGTTGGAGACAATCGATGATAATTACATCTCATGTTTGACCCGACTCAAGTCATTACTTCACTGCTTTGATGTGCTGCCAACTGGCCAGACCTGTTTCGGCACCCTTCTGCTCGCGACGTCTTCCGTGAACCTGATTCAAGTGGAAAACATCAAGCAATTTGTTTGCAACTATTCTGATGACATACACAAATGAGCGAAGCGCCGGCTCTTTCCAACATTTTGGCGTATTCTACGGTCTTCTCAATTTCGGGGAATACTCTTATCTTGCAAGTGATTGGAACTTTAATTTCCTTTGAGACTCGATTTACTGTCGACACAAATCGGTTACAATTTGAGTGATAATCACAATTCCAATACCCATATCATAAATCAGATCCCATTCGTCCATTAGAAACGCGCCGTAATGTCCGCGTTTGGCAACTGATTGAGGACACCCGAGGTTGAGGTCAATCGCATCGCAATGGTCTTCGGCAAGTTTGGCCGCGTCGACCAGCGACTGACTGTTGCTGGCGCAGAACTATTGTACAAACCAATTGAGCATGGTATCGATATCGGTCCCAATTATAATTACCTGAAGAATAAGCGGTCGGTCTTCGGGATCAGTTTCTAAACATTGTTTTCTTAACTTCAAGTTATGGATGAAACTGTTGGCGCCGATCATCGGTGTATAGCAACAGTGGACGCCGTAGTGCTGGCGGACAAGCATTCGGAAGGCCAGCTCCGACTGGTCGACCATCGGCGCCAACACATGTCGGCAACTCTTCAGCTCATTTCGCCAAAAGTCAAACGCCTTCTCATTTTTGTTCATCTCGTCAATCATTCACCTCTTCAGCCAAAAATACCAACGAAGATATGGTCAGAAATCAGTCACACGTCTGGAAGTTGTGCCGCATTTAAATGGCTTAATGGTTGTCATAGAGACCTCTGTCGGAGACCAGCATTGCGTCAGATTTGCGTCAAAGTATGGCTCAGATTGTGTGCAACACATGTCTCAGACGGTGTCAGAACGTTGCCAACCGAATCAAACTGACCAAACTCTTATATCACAAGCGAGCAGTGAGCACAAGAACAAACACAATAGAGATGCCCAAAGACAAGTCTGAGTTGTTGGACAAGTTGCGGCAGAACCGGGTCAGCAATGCCGCGAAGAAAAATCGGATCAGCGCTCAGATGCCATCCAACGTCTGCCAAGTGGTTGTGGTCGGCAACGGGTCCAAAGGCAACCCGCGGTCACTCTACGTGACCACCGAACACAACAGCTATCTCTTCAACTGCGGCGAAGGCACCCAACGTCTGGCCAATGAACACAAGTATTGATTTGTTTCCACTGTTTCGCTGCAAACTATTTAACAGTTTTTCTGATTCAGACTAAAACTATCGAAACTACAGAACGTATTCCTAACGAAGCGCTGCTCTGAGAACATGTCAGGACTGGTCGGTCTGGCGCTCACCTGTCAGGACATCGGCGTTCCCTCCCTCACGATCCACGGCCCGCGACATATCGACCGATTGCTGGCTCTCTATCAGAACTTTCTTAAATTTACGGGAATGAGTGTCAATACCAAAGACTTCGTCAATTATCAGTTCGAAGACAATGATATAGAAGTGAAATGTTTTCCAATTTCAGAGGAGTCTTCTAAACAAGCAAATCAAGTCAACAATTTTAAGACTGAATCCGAAGCGAAATATTCGTTTTTGTATTTATGTAGACTGAAGACCAGACCAGGAGAGTTGCTGATCAAGAAGTGCATAGAGCTAAAGGTGCCACCCGGGCCTCTCCTCGGCAAACTCAAGTCCGGTGAAAACGTGGTTTTGCCTGATGGCAGAGAAATCAAAGCACAAGATGTGATCGGACCTGAAGACAAGGGCTCGCTCTTCATTGTACTCGAGTGTCCGTCACTCGACTCAATTGATTCGTTAGTTGCGAACCAAACCATATTTGAAAATTTGTCTGAAGAAGATTTACAATTAATGTCTCTAATCATTCACTTCACGCCATCGCAAGTATATAACGATGAAAGATATCAGCAATGGATCAAACGATTGGGTGATTTCGCACAAAACTTTGTCATCAATGAAGCGAATCCGAGCCCAAGCTTTGTGGCGGCGAATCGACTTCAGATTAAATTGAATTCTATAGACCCGTATATATTCCCATTGCTCTATGATGTCAATGAACAAGAATCTATGGCTTCTATTGATTCCAAAACACAGTCACTAACTAAATATCATTTGAGACCGACTGCTATCAAAGGAATAAGTTTGGAATCCGTTGCAAATATTGATATCCAGGCAGTCAAAGACGAATACCTTTCCAACTCATCTTTTGTCGAGAGTTTACAAGAGTATAAATCAATTTCGGCCAAAATGAAAACACAAACTCTAGACTGTCCGGAGGTTATATTTTTGGGAACGGGTTCAGCAGTTCCATCGAAAGTCCGCAATGTGAGCGCCATTTGGGTTAATATCGATGCGGAGACCTCTTTCCTCATGGATTGTGGCGAAGGAACTTTCGGACAACTTTACCGCTTTTACGGACCAGAAACTGATGATTATCTCAAGAAACTGAAGGCCATATACGTGAGTCATCTGCACGCCGACCATCACTTGGGAATTCTTCAGCTCATCAAAATTCGATCGACACTCACATCCGAACCTCTATTGTTGATAATACCGCCGGCCGTTAATCGATGGCTTAATAATTATAACCAAAACGTGGAAAAGATTTCCGATTCGTATAAAACTTTTTTGTGCAGTGAATTTGTCTCAGATTTTAATCCAGAAGTACTCAAAAGTTTGCGATTAACGCAATTGACGACCACTTTAGTGCCTCATTGTTCGCACAGTTATGCCATTTCTTTTACCACCAAAACTGAGCCCAACTTTAAAATAGTCTATTCGGGCGACACTCAGCCGACGCCGAATCTGATCGGCATCGGTCGCGGCTGTGATCTCCTGATCCACGAGGCGTCGATGGAGGACGACTTGGTGACGGAGGCGCGGCTCAAGTGTCACAGCACCACTTCCGAGGCCATCAATATGGGCTTCGACATGAACGCCAAGTTTACTCTTCTCACTCATTTCAGTCAGAGATACGCGAAAATCCCTCTAATCAACCGACAGTTTAACCATAGGGTTGGCATCGCGTTCGACAATATGAGGGTTCGGATGTCTGACCTGAAGAAGTTGCCCGAAATGGTGCCGTCACTCAAGTGTCTGTTCGAAGAAGAAATTGAAGAAATGAAGGCTAAAACCGCTCATCTTCTCAGACGTAACGCGATTTTGGACGAGTATCGTGAAAATAAAACATGAAAATTGCATGTTTATTATTAAAATTGTATTCAATTGATTTAATTAACTTTTGATAGCTATCTAAATGTTTGCTAATAATAATCATCGAATGCCTTATCACACATCTCGTAGGCCTTATCGCAGGCAACGGCAAACACTCAATAAACCTGCAAATATTTATCCAGATTGGTTTCCAATTAAGTTTCAACTAAATTGTGTCAAATATATCGATAAAATTATATAATCGAATAAATTGATTGCAGTTTTGGCCCAAATATTAAAGTTTAATTAAGTTTTAATTGTGCGACGACTTGTTTGACACATCTTTTGGTGGCGTATCCACTGACCAGAAATTTGGGCCAATTATTGGCTAATCTGGTGATAAGAATCGGTGAGTGAGTGGTCAGTGGCCACAAGTGGTCTATAGAGAGGGCATATACTGTGTCCGAGCCATACGGTTGGCTGTATTGGTCTGCGCGCGAGGAAGGGGTGGTCTGAGGGGTGGTTCGCGTCTTATGTCTGTTTGTTTGTGAAACAAGTGTTTCGTTAGTATTGGCACAGAATGTGAGTCAAACACTGTTTTGCTTTTAGTTGTAATTAGTTTTTGTTTTGTTGTTATTTAATTTGTGTGATTGCGAGCCATTAGAGGTTATCCAAGCGGAGAGTGACCACTGACCGGTCGGCCGTCCGATGTATCGTCGGTCCACTTCGAGCCATAACTTCAAACGACACTCTTCTTCGGCACAACAACACGCAAAGTATGACAAATCACTGCTTTTGGCCTACATTTGCACCAATTTATATCAATCCGTAGTTTTGCTTAATTGCACTCAAATTGACTTCAATTTCAATTTGATTTCAATTTACAAATTGTTTTTAATGTTAGAAATAAATGTAAAATTTGTTTCAAATGTTTAGCGCTGTTTAGTAATTGTTATCTCAGAGCGGAGTCACTCGACTTCAGTCAACACAAATCCCTTTATCTGAGACATGAGTCGCAGATAATGATAATCGGATAATCAGTTTAAGACTCTGACCAATGTTTGCTAATCCGAATCACATGTCTTCAGAGAGCTGTTCCGAAGCAGTCCGACCAATGGCACCAATGGCTCGAACAGCAGTCCAATGAGTTCCCTCAGCTGTGAATCCGATGATATGATTAACGACGCGATCACTATCGAAGAGGATGTCTTCAATCTGACCCAAAAGGTGTTTAGCCATTGTTTGCCACATCTGTCACATGTCTGTCACCAATGCATAACTTCTTAATGATATATCTTTGGAAACAGATCCAAGTTCTGCAGGAACAGGTGAGCCACTTGTCCGAAGGCCAGATCAGCAACGAAGACAAATATACTCGAGTCAAACAGGAAAATGCCAACCTCTTGACCAAGTGAGTGATCACCTCTTGTCCTCTCTGATTGTCTTAGTGCCTAACCCGTGGTCCTAATGATGGTTAGCTTCGGTCATACCATTGGAGACCAACCCATATGTCTGCGAATGGAATCTCCCATTCGTTGAGCCATTGATAGCCTATTATTACCCGTTTTGTTGACGTTTACAACAGTTTTGTGTTTTGTTGTCAATAGTTTTGTGACATTTCCTCGATGTTTAGGACCTGTCGTGACATTAGTTATTCATTTGATATGAAAATCTGTGATTCACTATATTTCTATCAATTATTCCGACATTTTCTCTCCAATAAGTGATTTGTTTTGCATTTAGAATCCACTCATTGGAGGAACAGTTGAGAGACATTGAGATCCAGAGCGAAGAGCGTCGGACCGAAGAAGAGAAACGTTATAAGGATGTGATGGCCAGACATGAGAGGGAAAAATCTCAAGAATGCGAACAGTATTTGAATCGAATCTATACATTACAACAAGAATTAGTGGCCGCGAAGGACGAGTCCCGCAAATATCAGAATATGGTTGAGAGGTTACAATCACTCAAATCAGAGCTCGAGGAACAGATCAACGACAAGACCGTTGAGATCGACGGCCTCAGACTCGAGGTCAGCAAACTTCGCGAAGTGGTTCGCAAGTATGAGGACAGGGATAACGTGAACGGCCGACTCATCGAAGTGTTGAACCAAGAGTTAACTGACATTAAAAGGCCTCAACTGCTAGAAACCAAAGACAGAACCGTCTCTTCGAGCGAAGACATCGAGTATTCATACAATTCAGAACTGGAACGACAGCTCAAAGAGATGAAAGACGAGAATCTGGCGCTCAGGGAAGCCAACGAAGAACTGTCGGCGCTTCTGCTCAACAATCGCTTGGAACAGGGAAGGAACCTGCTCAAGGAGAACGAGCTGGCCACCTCGCTGGCCTCCGAACTCGGCAACTTCAACACAGACCAGGTATGTGACCATCGCTGATGTCATTGTCCACATTTGTCTGATCCCAATGTCTGTCATTAGCTGCGAAACGCGCTCAAAGAGCAACAGGAGGTGAACGTGAAGTTGCGCGCTTACATCGACGGCATTCTTCTGAATATCGTTGAGAACTATCCACAACTGCTCGAAGTGAAGAACAAGTGAGTCCAACGCAGAGCTCGAGTGCCGGCACAGTCTGTGCTATGCCTACAAAAGTACGAATCCGTCCCAACATTTGATTGTGATTTATATATAAACTATATTTAAACGAAAGTCTGAATCATTTGACTTAAAGCGAAATGAATTTTGTGCTCACTTTTGGACAAAACATATCAAATGATTATTTATTTAATCTAATAATGAAAAGATATTTTAAGAGATTAGCGGACGACTGATCCGTCGAGGGATCGGTTGTCGCTATTATTGACTATTTATAGAATCGACGAAACATTTTGACGACATTTCAAACTATGAGTGAATTTCTTTATAAATAATCATTTTGTCATAAATTTTAATCAAATTGTAAGTGATTTTCATCCAATCTTTAGTAATAAAAGTTGACAAACGAATGATGCAAATGAATGACTAGTTTATTATTAACTCAATCGAATGACATTTTCATTGCTCATTTTCTTGTTCAAGCCCACATAAAGCTGCTGAATCCTGAGTATCGATTTGTTTTATTCTAATTAGATTTGTTTTATTAATGAAAGTTCTTAATTAGAAATTCTAATTACTGGGAAAAAAGTTTTAGTCATTAGAACAAAGTTCTAATAGCTATTGGTTGCGTCATCCTCTGGCCTTCACCATCATGATGATCGAGGTCGTTAATAATATCAATACAATATACTAATTAATTCTAATAACTAATAATAGTTTAACTTTTGGCTAAACTATTGACCACTAATGGCCAACCGATTGGAACCGATTGCCTGTCCTTTGGAGCCGACATACGGCTGCGACGGATGCGCGCGTTTGTCACGTGACTCGAGTAAACACTCGCCTCTCAAATGAGAAGCGATCGCGAAGTCTGAGTCGGAAAGTGTGGCCACAGTTTGGACGCCGATATGAGTGACTCAATCGATCGGTTCATTAAATCCAATATAAGAAACCGCGACAAAGAAGTCAAGTCTTTGTCACAATTGACGGCATTAATCAACAATGAAATCGACGCAAAGGAGAAATCGATTGGTTCTCAAAGAATAAAACTGAAGACCAGTCGAGGCGTTTGGAAACCGGATGAAAGAGTGGTTCAGCTGATGGTCAACAGGAATATCAATCCTATGGTCGGTTCGACAATCAATTCAATCAAATACTTGAATCCATTGGAAGCGCTTTTTCTAGTGGAAAGTCAGTGTTTAGAAGTGCTTCGCGAAGACATTCCTCTCAGTGTTGAAGAATGTTTTGATTTGTTTTTGAGTGACGAAAAACAATTCAATGTTTACCAGGTTTACAGCCATCTGTGCCGAAGCGGTCATATCGTTAAATGTCATCTGAATTCAGCAAAAACTGCGCGCAAAAGGAAATTAAGTGAAACCGAGAGTCGATTTGATGCCAATTATTATGAGTTGAGTTCATTTGTCTCTAATTACAAGTCTGTCGTCAATATAAGACAATTATCTCTCAACCATCAAGTCTTCAGTCGACTCATTAACGGAACTTTTGGCCGTTCAGTAGACAAACAAATCGCTGATTCCATTCAAAATTCAGTGATGTATGAAATTGAAGATAAAGACATTCCTCTGGAGTTGAATCCAATGCTTACGCTTTTTAAGGGAAATGTTAAGCCATTGTGTGATTTGGGATCTGTTCTGTCGAGCAGTCAATTGTTTGGTTTGATACAGACTTTTGGGCCCAAAGAGAAGAAGACATGGAATCGAAGATCGACTCAAAACAATTCAATTTTAGACGTTTTCAATGTTTCGGCCAAAAAAGTGGATAAAACTCCGAAGTTTAGTGTAATTGTGACCAATGCTGAAGACGAGGTGCCAAACGGTGATAGTATTGTCGCTCTGGAAGAAGAATGCAATTCACAACAAATGTGTTTTGCAGTCATCGATGACAATGACTTTGTCTTATGCTCTGTCTCTCGACATCATCTGAACCCAGAATATCCACTTTTATGGGAACAATACCTAAAGTGTTAATTTATATCATTTACTATTTTCCTATTAAATAAATGGATTAAAATTAATTTGCACTTTATTTGTCATCACCGCCACCGAACTTTTAGCTTGTTTGCTTAGTCGATCAAGCCAGTTTCAATCAAGATGAACTAGAAGGTTGCTTTATATTCTGGGAAGGTGTAGATGAGTAAACCAATTAATCGAATTATTGAATAATCATTTGATGATATGTTTAATATTTAAAACTTTTAAATTAAAAGTATTTAATAAATATAAATCGTTTGTAAAAATACTGAGAAATCGATTACGAAATGCCATTTAAAGTTTGAGCCAATCAGTGAACGCAAATGTGTTATCAATGCATTGAAACGATCGAAACATTTGGCGCTAAAATGTCTTTATTTTGATCGCTTGTGTTGTGACCCGAATAACGATGAGTCGGTCAGCGGTTCCGCACTTCTACTGCGACTTTCTGACCAACAACAACGTGGACAGCGACCACATGAGCACCCGGTCCTACCTCTGCCACAGACAGATCCAGTGGTCAGTTCGTTGGCCACCGATTGGCCCCTAATTATTAATATATTATCAATCGGTTTATCATTTCTAAGGCTTTTGGACGGAAGCGACAAATATTGCAATTATTGGCCGAACGAAGAAAGTCTTGATTTGTTTGGAATCAATACTATTGCCAACGATTGGACTTCAGATAAAATCAAAGTTTTCTTCACATTTGTTAAGTGAGTATTGCAATTGTAAATCAAATAATTTTGTATTCAATTTAATTAACCTTTTCTGTTATGAAGAAAACATTTGAATCAATTGAGAAGCGATTCGATGACCAGAATCGGGTCCAATAGAGACTCCTTTAGCAACGATTATCTTCGTATTCGTCAGAGTGTCTCAACATTTGTCGCACTTCTAAAGCGATACTTATTTGAGATTTGCATTCAACGCAAATCAGTCTTCAAAAGTGAGTCTTTGAGTGACAATCAGTTCTGTCTTCTGGTTGTCCAGCAATTCAAAGCATTACTTCTGTTTATGGGCCGACTCTCGCATCTGAAGCCACATCTGATCACATTGTCCATCAGCAGTGATCCAAAGTCTTCAATTCATAACTACTTTCACTGCTGTCTTGATATTTGGTGGTCAGCCGTCGAAGTGATGTATATATTGGACAAGAAGAGTGAAATCAATTTAAGTGACTATTCGTTAATTAAAGAAGAGATCGGAACAAAAGGATTGACTCCGCAAACAATTCGATTGGTTTTGTTTGATTTGATTGTCTTCTCTGTCCATCGATTCAATGCCATCAAAAGCACAGCCAAATACCAGACTTTATCTCTTTTCGACTGTTTGTGTGTCAAAGAAATGTATGTTTTATTGAGACATGTCTTCAGTGCCATCACTACTAATGCAAGTAATGCCAAGTTTTCAGAATTGATTGTTTCAAATCTGAATTTAGTGTCGAATCGCGAAACAAACGAAAGTCAATCAATACATGACTTCCAGACATTGAACTTCGACTCCCATTCCCCCGCAAACCCGTCGCTTCACTACATTTGGTTTATGACAAATGTTGTCAAGACTTTCAACTATGATCTTAGCGGACAACTAACCGAATACTATTTGTTCTCCAATCCTATCCCGAGTGGTCTAACGCGCAAAATAACTCTTCTGTTGAAACAAAACGATTCGAAGACCGAAGAAAGTCTTTTGCCATTAATTATCTTTTGTATCAATTCATTTGATTTATGGAAACCAACGACTGATTTGATTTTGCCTTTCGTTGACTATTTTCTAAAGAATTTGAACAAAAGATATTCGAGTTTAAGTGTTGAAGAATTGTCTGTAATTCCAAAATCGAGTGTCAAATGGCATCAAATCATTGAAGAGATATCAAGCAATAGAATCAAGTCTTTTGCCGGCAATAGTTTTTACCTCTTCTTATCGCTGATGAGCCGACAGTTGTTATCAGTTTTCACTTCTTGTGACCCGAAGACTAAATCAATGAATTGGCAGAAATTCAAAGGCAAACTTGTGGTCAATGTTCAGCCGAGCAAATTGGAAAAGTTGAGCCAAATGGGGACATTGAACTTGCTCACCTTCTATTTGGTGCTCAACAATGTCCACCAAGAACTTTGGGCCGACTTTATCGACACGACTCTCGAAATGAGCGCACATTTATTGGAGAACCGAAATCATTCTAATTTGGTCTTCGAATTCGTTTTCGTTTTGCTTCAAATCAAAGCCAAACCATTGAGTGATGAAAAGATTTGCCATTTTATTAGTGATAATTACAACAAAGTCTGTGAACAAAGAAGCAAAAACTTTGGATCCGATTCTCTTAACAGGCAATTCTCGGATTTAACTCTTTGTTATTTCGATGAATTGACTCAACTTCTGAATTGTCATCAGTTTTGGAGATTTTCTTTAAACAAATTATTGAATATTAAATTCAATTTGTTCTCCAATTTGTTGATATCGAGCGAAGACCAGCAAAATGTCGTCAATTTCGTGTCAGTTCTTCTCAATCGGATCAACGAATATATCGAATTCAAAGAAGACAACTTTGAAATGTCTTCACTCATATCTATTTGTTTCGATTCAATCCTTCCGTTCATCAAAAGTGAAATCTCTCGCAAACGCAATGAACACATTTTGATAGACATTGCCTACAATTTCACAAAACTATCGCACGCTTTGTATGTCATTCCACAACTATTTTTACATTTTAATTAATATTTTCTTTTTTCAGATACAAAAACAAAAAGTTTTCCGATATTTTCACCGAATTTCTAACGATATATCGAAATAACAACGAATCGCAAAGCAATTACTTGAGTCGAGTCCTTCAGAACCCAACACTTCGGCAGAGATTGCAAAACGAGTCGTCAGTCTCTGCGACCGCTTTAATAAGCATTTGGACCCGACTTCTGGTCTCTCCTGACATAACCGAGTCTTCACTCCAGACATTGACTCATAATATGTGTCTTCTTGTCGAAGAACTGAAATCCGATGAATCGGTTGAAGATAGCGATACGTCTGACGTCTTCACCACTTTTATCAAGAACTTAATGAAAACCTATGAAAACTGTGATCCGAGTCAAAGAACATCTGTTATACAGAGAACTCACAAATGTCTGAACGAAATGGTCATCACTTGTGAGGCTGTGATCGCGAGTAAAAACTATTGCGTGACGTCTATCAAAAGAATATTCTGTTTGATGTCGACATTAGTTTCTATCGGTTCTCAACTCATATACATTCCTCTCAAAGCCGATTGTCTTTTGTCCAAAATTCTCGACTCTATATTAGTTCCGACGAATCTGTCCACTGATATGAGACAACAATTGTTGCCACTAATTAACAAATGTTTTCCAGCAGTAAGTCTATAAAACAGATCAATCGATCAAAATGGCCAAAAGTTATATATTCAAGCTATATGTTCATTCCAGTTGATGGAAGGCTTGTTTAAACTCGAATACGATGGCAATCAGTTCCTCGAACGACAAATTCGTCGAATTATATCTTTATTTCTGCCACTTTATGTCAATCAACCGAATTCATTGACCATTCTTAAGGTCAGTCCATTCTAGATAACCAATAAGTAGTTTTCTTGTCTTATATTTGATTACATTTCAGAACAATTTGCAAAAGAGAATGGTTTACAACGACTGGAAGAAACTATTATATCAGACAATTGTCAAGAATTTTTTCAACCGAAACGAATCGCTTCCATCGCCAGCTATAATCCAGTTCATCGAAGACTCGTGCGATGAATGTCTGTCTGACGAACAGATGAGTGATATTTTAGATCTCTGTCTGCAAAAAGTCTTATCGGCGGACATCAAATCCAAGGACAGTCTGTTGTCTTTGGTCAGCGCTATAGTCACCAAATTCGAGAGACAACAGAATCAACAGTCGGTTTCGTTCATCACTTTCGCTAATTTAATAATTGTTTTCAATTAACAGACTTCTGACCGAAAAAGTTTTCGTCCGATTCATTGAAACAAATTTGGCGAACAAGTCGTCTCTCAAAAGGTTCTTCGAAGTGATTGACTTCATCTGCCAGTCGTCGCCCTCTTTGTTCCACCACTTTGTCGGACAAATAAATAGAAGTATCGAAACAATTGAGAAGAAGAGAAATATAGGAACCGATTTTATACTAAGGTTTTCAACTCAATATTTAATTATTTAATTACTTCATTAAAATATAACTTTAATTCATTATAGAAACGCTTTGCGAGAGTTTGCGAACAAAAACCGCTTTTGATTTATTGGACTCTATTTTGCGCCAAACTATTTGAATACATTTCGTCATATAATACGTGAAAGTTGTTTATTTAAATGAAATAAATTGATTTATTACTGAATTTGATTTTAAATTAACTTAATTCTAATTTAAGAGTGCCTTCGGTTAAACCGATATTCAAAGTAATATCAATTGAATAATACGATTAATAATTGGAACCAAAATTGTAAACAAAACTCATTGAAAGCGTTATTAATTGTGAGCGAAGACCGCATTGTTTTGATGTCTATTTCCAAACCATTGGTTTGTCTTCGCTTTTAATTTAATTTTATTGAGTTTTGAGTTTACAATTGTATCCGATTTTATTATCAAAGGTAAGACTCAATAACCGATTAATACTGTGTTTGCTCTGCTCTGAGTCCGACCGAAGCGGTGGCCACTGATTGCCGGTTATCTGACTCACGATATCAGTTCTTAACTCATTCTATTGGATGACCTCATTTGTCTATCATTGAAATTATCATGGTGATGGTGATGCCACTGCTGCTCATAGTGTTCTTGCAAACCATCCTTATATTGATTGGAAGAAAATCAGATTAAGTTTCGATCTATTATTGCCGAACACTTGTATCATACAAGTTGTATGTAATCAATGATGCAATGATTGATTTGCTGGCTCATTGTGCTCATTGATTGTGCCTTATACAGTGCATGATCATTTGATGATTTGCTGGCCAAACCATAATTTGAATAACAATTTAATATATTTATTGATTTAATTTCAAATTCGTTAAAAACTAATCGCGAATTACATATTTATTCGGCGAAACGATATGAAAGTTGAAATTTTTATATCCGGCAAGATTTGTCTTTCGCATCACTTCCAAGTCGTCGTAGAGTTGTCTGAAGACGGGTGGAAGTGCTTCGATGTCTGCCATTTGCGCCAATTTATCCGAGTATTGATAATACAATTGACCGAACATTTTGTGCGCGTATTTCTCACTCAAACCCAAAGACTTGCGAACCGATAGATCTCTTTCCGTATCGAATCGCATCTCTTCCGCCGACGGCAACACTAATTGTTTGGTCAGACATTTGAGGAAAAACAATATCTGTGAAGACAAGACAAGCCAAGTGTTGAGAATGCAATGCAATTGATTGCTATTACCTGTTGTTGGTAGAGAGGAAAGGGAACCACTTTGATGGGGATCCCCATTAAGGCCATCGACGGCTCACTTATGTTCACTAAATGCATGTAAACGCCGACAACTCTTCCCAACTGATTGACACTTATTCCGCAACTTTTGTCCATAAATGAAATGTTGAACTTATATCCGGTGCAGAAAATGATGACATCGATAGTCTCTTTGGTGCCGCTCTCGAACTCGACCTCTCGCTCTTCTATTCGTCTGATAGGACTCAACACTTGTTTTATGTTTTGCGGCAAATTGGGAAACATTTGCTTTCCCTTGTAGTTAAGAATAACTTGTTGTGCCGTTTGCGACAACTCGATGGCAATGTCCACACCGGACGGTCCGGCGCCCAATACTAGCACTTTCTGACCGGTGAAGTGTTGCGGCACTCGATAGTCGTGGCTATGGATGGCTTTGCCTGTGAAGCGATCCATTCCTCGCAAGTCATTGGGAATGTATGGCATTGAATACCTTCCGTGGCATACAATCACAGAGTCGTAAAGTTTTTCAAAGTTTACATTTTTCTCCACGTTTTTAACCACAACTTTCCAAACGTTTTCGAGTCTTATAATTGACTTTATTTGATGATTGAACTGTTGTCAAGCAATATATTATCAAATGGTTTTGCATAGCTCTTCAGTTCAGTTGCCTTACTTCTATAAAGTGTTCTAAACCAAAATGTTTAGAATATTCTTTCAGGTAATCGAGAACTTCTGTATGCGATACAAACGATTGTTTGCAATGCGACTTAAAATCCGGAAATTCCATTATTTCCATCGGAAGATTGGTCCTGATTGGGCCAAAAGTGTGATATTATAGCAATTTGTGATCTACTATAGTCTGTATTGAATGAGATGCTATTTATAGATATCAAAACCGATTGACACACTTCTGCTACTTATGCAGTATAGGTCTGATTGTCAACTAAAATAAGAGATGCACAGACCGTCTCTTACCTCATCAGTTTGTACATGCTCGTGTGAATGGCCAGCCCGTTGGCATCGATGCCAACTGAGTCAGTATAGTTCCAAATGCCGCCCATATTAGCCGTCTGTTCGTAGACATTGAAGTCGAAGCCATTTGCTGCCAAATGTCGGGCCGCACACAGACCGGCGGCTCCCGCGCCCACCACACAGACTGTCGGGTGTCGGTTGGCGGACATGGCTTGCGATCGAGATTAATTACGAATTACTGATAAGAATTTGAATTGAATTAAATTGAAAGATAAGTTTGACTCAAAACAAACTGATTTGAAGTCAATTCAAATGCAGTGAAGGACACAAATCTCTGACTGGCGTTCAATGATATGATTTCAAAACACTTTATTCGATTGAGATTTGTTGGGAAATAGGAGATAGAGTTGGAGTCGACTAATAAACGATCCGATTTGGTGTTTAACTGACCAATCAATAAATGGGGGAATAGTTTCCGCAATTATTGAAACCAAGTTGTGTTCTATATATATGGTATAGATTCTATACTATAGAATCTATATTTCCGACACATCTTTGTAACGCAACGGACAGACCAATGGTTTATTAACCCTTTGACAATATTGAAGCCGTCAATATGTCAATGTTCAATATTTGCAATTGGTTTGGCACACAATCATCACATTTTGTGCTTTCAATTGAGTGCAACATTTCTAAATAACCAATTCCAGCTTCCAATGGCTTTACTGTTTACTGCTAAACAATATGAGCATGACACTATTTCATTGCTAATTCGGATTTTTCGCCCAAAACAATCAAGTTCGAGCTAGTCACAATTGGTAGAACAACACAACTAGCTCGTTCTCAACGTAAGAACCTAATCGATTAGAATACGGTCTATTCATTAGCAGAATATTTGACTTAACCAACGGTTATATTCAAAACATCCAATCTATTTCCAGAGCCGTAAACTTGCAATTATCTTCTATAAACTTTCTTCCGATAGTTGTATTACCCGAGACCTACTGACCCGCGATGTCCAAAGAGGTTCACTGCGGCCTTTTGGTCCACTTCATGTCGGACTTGCCCTCAGCGGTACAAAACGCCACGAACTGCGGGTATTTGTCATTTGAATAATCGAGTGATCTCTTGGTCTGAGAGTTTATCACTTCAGATACGACTTCGTGGTCACCCCACTGGTCTGTCCAAGATCAAATGAGTTCACCCCTCACAGCGATCTCCAGCTTTCGAGCGCAGGTATGCATAACACGGAACGAGTGGTCGTATAAACAATTGCTCTTCAGATTGGAGTTCTCTTGTGGTCGGAATGATCACAAACTTCGATTTGGAGAACAAGACCACTGAAAATGTGGACAAAATGGAAGCTGAGATCACATACGCCGCGCATTTGAATCTATCGGCCCTTGTCTTCGAGTGTCCGTCTTCTCCGGTGGCCATCACTCAGTTGTCGCGCCTCATCAACGGTCGGCTCAGTGTTCTGGGCGGTGCTCTCAATTTGCCCTATTTCTGGATCCAAATACCTATTCATTCGCCGATCGAGAGCTCAAACACCTGGAGAAGTGATATTTTGGAGATAGAGGCCGAGGACACGTGGAAGCGATGGAATCGGTTGCGAAGCCATATCGTTCCAGACAAGAGAGTTGGTGTCGCACTCGAGCTCAGCGAAGAACTGCCGGATCAGTCGCTTCTGAATCGATGGGCCGGCGAACCGATCAAAGCTGTGATACTTCCGACTTCGATATTCCAAACCAATCGTCGAGAATATCCGGTTCTCCCAAAAGCACATCAGATCTTAATCCGGAGACTGATGAGTAAATCAGCGAATAAAATCAAATTCATCATCAAAGGCAATAACCGGCACAAAGACATGAAGCACTACATTCAGTACATCGAACACATCCGCACCACTCAACTGCCCGAAGACGGCATCGCGCAGTTCGCCAGAGGTTACGAGGATTTCCTCCAAATACCACTTCAGGTAATGACTTGTTTGTTGGGTTCATAAAACTGATTTATAACTTATTGTTTAAGCCATTGATGGATAACTTGGAGTCGTGTACTTATGAAGTCTTCGAGAAAGACCCAATCAAATACCAGCAATATGGCAAGGTGATTGTTGCCTTGTTGTTGATGCAGAGTATTGATATTAATTGATTGCCACTTCCAGGCCATAACCCAAGCGCTGCACGATTTACATTCAACCGAAGAAATGTTAGTATACTTTAGTTGATTAACTGATTCTCAATATTTGGCAAAACCCCGATCAGTGTCATTATGGTCGTCGGCGCCGGGAGAGGGCCACTAGTCGAGGCGAGTCGTATTGCTGCCCAAGAAGTACAGAAAAAGGTCCAAATTTATGCGGTGGAGAAGAACCCGAACGCCATCGTCACTCTGAAGACTCTTTGGGAGCAAAAATGGGGCGCAGAAGAAGGAAGCGAATGGGCCAAAGTGAGCGTGGTCGCTTGTGATATGAGGGAATGGGAGGCGCCCGCAAAGGCTGATATCGTCGTCTCAGAACTGTTGGGCTCGTTTGGCGACAATGAGCTGAGTCCCGAATGTCTGGACGGTGTCTGGTCTTACGTCAAGGAGAACGCCATTTCGATTCCGCAGTCGTATACATCATATTTGGCGCCGATTCAGTCGCAGCGGCTCTACAACGAGGCCTTCGCTCAGCGCGATAGGTCTCAACCGCTCTACTCGTGCTTCGAGACCGGGTATGTCGTCTATATGAGGAACTTCTTCGGCATCGACGCCGCGAAGCCAGTGTTCACTTTCGAGCACAAAGAGCTGACTCTGAAGCCCTCGCAACGCAATCACACCCGATATACGGCCCTCGAGTTCAAGGTGGAGGTCGACTGTGTCTGCCACGGCTTCGCCGGCTATTTCGAGTCCACTCTGTACGGCGACGTCACGATCTCAACCAATCCCGTGTCGCACACCCCGGGAATGTTCAGTTGGTTTCCCATTTACTTCCCGATTCATTCCCCGGTTTTCATCGAAAGCCAGAAACAAATCGCTGTCCAGTTCTGGCGACTGACGAACAAACGCCAGATTTGGTACGAATGGTGTCTCTCAGAGCCCACTCTGACACCGATTCACAACCCGAACGGCAGAACCTATTCTATCGGACTTTTTTGATTACGTATTGTCTTTAAATTGTCTCTAAATTGTCTTCACTTTTATCACCATTTGATTTGATATCTGATTTGATACAAAATAAAAATAAAAAATGTTCGCATTGTATGACTATTCGTGTTGTTCGGTGAGAATAGCATTAAATTGAGTTAACAATAATTATTAACTCTTCTTATCCTAACTGTTAATTGAAAACAAGTACCATTGCCATCAGTGGTGACAGATCTAATCTAATCTGGTCATAATCTGGTCATAATCTGGTCATAATCTGGTCATAATCTGGTCATAATCTGGTCATAATCTGGTCATAATCTTGCCACAATCGTCACAATCTGCTCATTCACTCAAAATTGGGTTATTTCGTTCACGTATTCACTGATTGGTTTAAACAGTGATAACCCGTGACGTCATCGCAGGTCTTGACTGTCAATGTTTACAAGAGTAGAGACTTTTAATCATTTATTTGACTGAAAGTGCATTCAATTTAAAAGTCCTCTCCATTTGTCTTCACATCTCCTTATCGTTCAACCATTTGAGTCGACGACAAACCACTCGTCAAATGTCTGGATTGCGTTTTGACGGCAGAGTGGCCGTCATTACCGGCGCCGGAAGAGGTCTGACCACTGATGGCACCGAACCACTCGTCTAATCGGCTATTCTTCTTAGGTTTGGGCCGCGAATACGCTCTTATGTTGGCCTCGAGGGGAGCGGCGGTTGTCGGTCAGTGTCACTGTTGATCACCTCTTAGTTATTGTCTTCGTGTCATTTGTTTGATGACAATTCCAAAGCTATACAATATATATATTCGATAAATGTACCTTGCTGCTATTGTGATATTGGTTTGATGCCATGCCAACACTGTCAACACTGTCGAGGCTATTCTTGTGTTCAATCGATTTGTCGGGAATTGAAGGAAACCCCAATAAATAGGTGATTAGGTGACAATAGGCATATCAAACATTGCCAAGCTAGATTTTTAAATCTATTCGATGACCACCAGTATCGGTGCAATGAGTCCCCAATGAACATGCTTGAATGTCTAATCTCCCCCCAATTGCATATTGCATAATAAAGTGGTCATAAAAGTCATTATACATGTATAATATTAAGACGATTTGAAAATCTAATTATATTTTATGTTTAATATTCATAACTATTCGTCAAAACATAAAAATATTGGGATTTTTTCAATTCTCAACTAAAATCCCGAAACCTCTGCATCGCTGACAATGTTTTCGTCCGAATTGTTTGTCAGATTAGGTATACTAATGATTAGAACTTCTGATTCAAAGTCTAGCAAAACAAGTCTCAAACTCAAACATTTGTCTCTTAACTAAGTTTTATTTAATGATTTATTTTATTTACATTTATTTAAATTTATTAATCGAATTATGGCAAACATCGCAATCGAAGTCTCACTACACAAAGCTATGACACAATAAACTAGTTATGTTTGGTCTAAAAATAAAGACAAACCTGTTATCGACCGCTTATTGAAGTCCTGTCCGACTGACACAGGATTGCTATTTTCATAACGTTATGCAATGATCTCTGTTTGAGAGCACTTACCTCTCGATTCAGAGTCAGAGTCAGAGGCATAGCCGAGACATACCTCGCAATTGTCAGACAACACAACTCAAGAATTTCTGAACTGTTGTCGTGGCTCTCACTCACCTCTTTCCAAGACATTTGTGTGAAATCAAATTCTCGTTTTGTTTAGTCAACGATTTGGGCGGCAATCGGAGCGGCGAAGGCAACAGCACTTCGGCTGCCGATCAGGTCGTTGATCAGATCAGAAGTGGGGGCGGAAGAGCGGTCGCCGACTACAGTAAGCACTTTCTGGTGTTGTCGGCTCTAATCAGTTCTTCTTGTCGTCAGATTCTGTAGAAGAAGGCCATAAAATCATCGAAACCGCTATCAATTCCTTTGGTCGCGTCGGTGAGTGTTTTGTTCGGTTCTTCAGAAGTTTAATTGCTTTCGATTCAGACATCGTTATCAATAACGCCGGTATACTTCGGGACAAGTCGTTCGCCAAATTGACTGAACAGGACTGGGGTATTGACGGATCTGTTCGACCAAAGCGTTCCTAACAATAATATGCTCAACAGATTTGATCCACCAAGTTCATTTGAAGGGCTCATTCCTTGTGACAAAAGCAGCTTGGCCTCACTTTCAGCGACAAAAATACGGCAGGTCTGTTCCATTATTTTGCATGTTTCAAATTTATTCCTAATTTACTCGGATATTCCACACAATAACTCGATTCCTACGACACATAAATTGAGTTTAGTGTCGAAATGCAGTGATTTGTTCCTCAAATATCACTCTCCACTTAACCACTGATTATTGTTGCCTCGGGTAAAACCATTTGTGTTTCTCAACTATCTGTTTGTCCGACAGAGTTGTGATGACCACATCTCCCGCTGGTATTTACGGCAACTTCGGTCAAACCAACTATAGTTCAGGTAATTAATCAATGATTTGAAATCTTCACTGAGACTCGAAACTGATGTCTGAATCGATGACTTAGCGAAACTCGGTTTAGTCGGTTTGAGCAACACTTTGGCCATCGAGGGCGCGAAGTATAACATAAAGTGCAATTCGATAGCTCCCGTCGCCGCCTCCCGTCTCACCGAAGACATATTCCCTGAAAGTAATGTCTTTGTTTGTCCTGGAAGTAAAAATATTAATATAACGCCAAACGTTTGTAGATTTCATGGAGTTCTTCAAACCCGAATACGTGGCTCCAGTTGTCGTCTGGCTGTCCCACGAGGACTGTCCCGACTCGGCAGGACTTTTCGAGACCGCCGGCGGTTATGTCGGTAAATATCAATGGAAACGGTCCGAAGGAAAGCTCTTTTCTCCGCCAAATACTATGACTCCGGAAGCAGTTCGCGATTCTTGGGAACAAATAACCGATATGAGTCGGTTCACCTCTCCAAACTCATTCCAAGGTGAAAATCTTGTTCAATTAGCTGGCGTTTAATCAAACCAATACTTTTAGAACACACTTTAAGTCTAGTGAATGCACTCACCGGTAAGGCCAGCGAAGACAACTCGGATGTAACGGAAGTGCCAGAAGTGATGGCACAACAAGCTGTCCATCGATACACCATTGACAACGCAATACTATACGCCCTCTCTGGTACTTATAATTTATATTTATATAGGGCATAATTTGCAACTCTTATCCACAGTGGGTATGTCGACCCGCGAACCCCATCACTTGAATTTCCTGTACGAGTGTAGCGACAACTTCTCAGTTCTTCCGACTTTTGGAGCAGTCCTCGGATTAACAGGAGTTATGGAATCGTCTGTAATGCAAGAGGCACTCAAAGCTAACAATATCAACGGCGACCCGACCAAGGTTAGTGCATTTGCTTTATTTCAAGCTATAACTTACTCTTGTAAATTAAGTTACTTCACGGCGAACATTATCTCCAACTCTTCAAACCTATTCCTCCGTCCGCTTCATTGATTTCCAAACCAAAAGTGATTGATGTATTGGATAAGGGCTCGGGTGCTCTCATCATTATCGGAGGTAACCTTGTTGATTCTAATGAACATTTCGATGATCAAGCAATTTGAACTTCTGTAGTAAATACTTACGACGAGAGCGGATCACTTGTTTTCTACAATCAGTTGTCGTTGTTTTTCATTGGTGCTGGCCACTTTAATGGCAAAAGAACCAGTGGTGACCCGTCGGTGGTCAACACGGCCAAGCCACCCAACAGAGCTCCCGATGCCGTGGTCGTGGAGAAGACATCAATTGACCAGGTTAGTCAGTCAGTTAGTCAGATGACAATCAATTTGGTTCACTTCTAATCTATGTTCTAAAGGCCGCGATTTATCGCTTGTGTGGCGACAAAAATCCTCTTCATATCGATCCTCAGTTCGCAGCCGTCGGAGGTATTGATTAGTCAATAGTTATTCGATTTTACATTAAATCTCTTTCATAGGCTTTTCGAGTCCTATTCTCCACGGCTTGTGTACAATGGGTTTTGCGTTGAGACACGTTTTGCGTCAATATTGCGATTACGACGTCACCCGATTCAAAGACATGAAGACTCGATTTGTCGGACCACTAACACCCGGACAAACCATTCAGACAAATATGTGGAAAGAGGGCGATCGCGTCTATTTTGAAAGTTCCATTAAAGAAACTGGCAAGACTATAATCTCTGGAGCTTATGTCGACCTCATTGACCAGAATTCCCACTATTCTGGCGCTATTAGAGGTTCTGAGGTTTGTTATTAGAATAACTGAATTTGAGCTGATCTGAGCTGATATGCATCAACAGAGCAATATAGAGCCCATAATCTCCGGCCATAAGTTGGCTGCAGACGAAAAATACTTGTCAATCAACATGAAAGATGATGACCGAGACTATGCCAGTAATGTGCAATACATATGCGCGCCTTATGAGGGAAATGACGGTCAGGGAGGGGGTGACGGACAGACCTCAAAAGTGGACAGAATCTTCGGCGGATGGCTCTTAGTCAGAATCAAAGAACACGAAGAATTGGTTCCAATCATCAAGACTGTCTATCAATGGAATATCACCAAAAATGGAAAGATCATTTCTGTCTGGAGTTAGTCTCATATCATTTTACAATCTGAACGACAAATTCTAAAGTAATGATTATTCTCTAGCGCTTGACCTCAAGAACAACGGGGGAGATGTCTATAAGGGTAGTCCCAGAACTGGAAAAGCGGACTGCAGTTTGACCATCGATGAAGACTGTGCTGTCAATGTGTTCGAGGGTCGGGAGGACGCCATGAGAGTAAGCATTTATTCATTCATTCTTATGGTTTGAATTGATGACAAAGTTGTTGTAATTTCGTTGAAAGGCATTTATGGGCGGAAAACTGAAGATCAGCGGAAATATTTTGGCCGCACAGAAGTTGCAACAACTCTGGTCGGAAGAGGCGCCGCGAGGATCTGTTTCTATCGATGCTCCGCCACAAACAAGTCCGGCGCCGGCGACCAGTGCTTCTGATTCTGATGATAGGACTCTCTTGGAAGTGAGTCAATAGCATTCGAGCCCTGAAATGATATCTCAATTGCTTTGCAGTCAATTCCCGTTTCGGGTCTGAAGAGTGATATAGTGTTCAGTGTATTCAAGAATCGTATGCACGAAGAACCAGAACTGGTCCGCAGTATAAGAGTTATTTTCCAGTTCAACATTACTGTTGATGGAAAGCAAAAAGCAATTTGGAGTAGGTCCTATTTGGCGTCCTATTTGCTGCTGCTTGCTCATTTTAGTGTTCTAATGTTATAGCCACGGATAACAAAACCAAAGAGGGCGGTGACGTCTATACGGGTCCACCCAAGAGTGGAAAACCTGATTGCATGGTCACTGTGGAAGACGACGATTTCGTAAAGTTGATGGTTGGCAAATTGAATCCACAACGGGTTTGTATTTTGATTATTGATAACAGAAAATATAATCGAGGCATTTGTCAGGCATTCATGATGGGCAAGTTGAAGATCAAGGGCAACATAATGTTACTCCAGAAGCTGAACTCTTTGTGGATCAATCTGCAAAAAGCGGGCAAAACTCCCGAATTGCCATTCATTACAAATATGATGCTCAAAACGGTAGGCCATTTGAAGCATCATATCTTGCTCATCTTATCACTCATTTGATTGATACTCTAGTCCGTCATTCCGGGTCTGAGAAGCGAACCAATGGTAATAGAATTGGTTCAAAGACTGATTCGTTTACCCAATCTGTGCAATGAAATTCCGACTCTTATCGGCTTCAATATAACAAAAGACGGCCAATCAGTGTCCAAATGGAGTAATACTCTTCGCTATAATATTTTTGACATTAGTTTAATCCAAATCTTTGTCAATAGCCCTCGATTTTACTAAGAACAAGGCCAGCGGTGTCTTTGAACGGGGATTACCCGACAAGAAGTACTGCACTCTTACCATCGATGACGACGACTTCGTTAGACTCACATTCAATCGCTTCACTTTGCAAAAGGTTAACAATTCTTCCGTTGATTTCATATCTCATTCCGATATTCTGTTCTGTAGGCGATTGCCAGCGGAAAAGTCAAAGTGGACGGCGACCGGTCGGTGGCCGACAAGATCAGTGTCCTCTTCACCACTCCGACCACTAAATCCAAACTATGAATTGTTTACACTTTTTATACTCACATTAAGATTTTATATTAGATTTGATAGAAAATTATATTCTCTTTTAAATATAATTTATTTCAAATAAAAATGATTTTAAACTTCTATAAAAAGTTTTATTAAAAACTAATGTTTTTTATTCGCTTTCGATGAGACGAGTGACTCGTATTTGCTTTTACTTCTGAACCACAACAGGAAAGGAATGACAAGCGATGGCAAAGTCATGATCGCAAACGCGGCCCAATCCAGCTGTTGGTCACACAGTTAGACATCTGTACAGACAGTGATCGCCATCGACGACAACTTACCACATGAGGAGAGAATCGTCGGTCGAATTCCTTAAGCGATACAATGAAACCCTCTCCGGGTTCTGATGTATAGCCCGTCTGCGGTTCCTTCGAGTCCTCTCCAGTCAAATACGACACCTCTCCGGCGGTGAAGTTGAATCGGCCCCAAATGCCTGTCTTCGGGCGGACAACCGCCGAGTGCGTGGTATTTAAACCACTGCCAAAGGGTATCATTAATTATCGATCATTAATCCAATGCCAAATGTCTTACGCGGCCAGACTTGGAATTGTAAAACTAAGAACTCCTCCGACGAAATCGAAATGCTCTTCAGAGAAGGTGTTGTCCGTAACGCGGACGTCGACAGCAGCCCTGTTGCAGAAGAGACCAATGCATTGGCAGTTGAGTTGGTATATGAGGTGATCACTGGATCAGACCAGTTGGCCATACCTTTGACCGACATTGAAGATGTTGTAGTTGACGATAATGTCTCTGCTTTCCACCAAATACTTGTTAAGAATCTGCTTCTCAATGAGAAGTCTGGCCGGAGTGGTCAGCTCGGGGTCGGCCGTCGCGATGGCCAGAAGGGCGAGGACTGCAAACTTGACTAACATTGCGATCGGAGTCTCACACGAAGTGAAGTCAACACATCATCAGAACAGAGATCACAACATCAGTGATAGCAGTGATAGCAGTGGTGCTCACTCTCAGCCATAGACTGCACTCTAAACCCAAATTCACGACACGTGGACTCAAATATTGAGACCGGTTTCGATAGCAAGCGATCGATTGTCGATCTGGCCATCGATGGCTGTGACGACTGGCACTGCCGGGGAGGGAACAGCACTAAAGACCAGTCATAGTTGCGTTGAGTGCCCCTCACGTGACGAGCGCTGCCGTCACTGATTGGCCAAACATTACTGCAGACTCTGTGCACTGCCTCTGCACTGCCGGTGCGCTCACTCTCAGCCACTCTCAGCCAAAGTCTCTCTCTTTCTCTTCAACGCGTTTGCAGTACTGACGTATTGGACACGTCTTACCGTTTGATTGACCAGCAGTTGGACACAATCGGCCAAAATGGTGAGTGATTTGTCTCTCGACTTGTCTCTGCTGCCGGTCTCGATGTGGTGTGCGCACCGGCGGCACGTGTCCGTCGGCGTGTGACCGGTGACGGCTGTGGCCACATGGCCTCACATGGCGTTATAGGTTGCCATTTGTCACTCACAACGCCACTCATGGCGTCGACCGCACAGATGACTGGCGCGCGACCGCAATCACCGCTAATGTCTCGATTGACGTCTTCAGGTGAACTTCACAGTAGACGAGATCCGTGTGATGATGAACAAGAAGAAGAACATCCGGAACATGTCCGTCATCGCCCACGTCGACCACGGCAAGTCGACTTTGACGGACTCTCTGGTCTCGAAGGCCGGTATCATTGCCGCCTCCAAAGCCGGAGAAATGCGATTCACTGACACCCGGAAGGACGAACAGGAGAGATGTATTACCATTAAGTCGACCGCCATCTCCATGTACTTCGAGATGAAAGACTCGGACATGACATTCATTAAGGAGGCCGACCAGAGAGCCCCCGGGGAAAACGGTTTCCTCATCAATCTGATCGACAGTCCCGGTCACGTCGACTTCAGCTCTGAAGTGACGGCTGCTCTGCGTGTCACTGACGGCGCGCTCGTTGTCGTCGATTGCGTCTCTGGTAAGACCTCTCGATTGGCCGCTGATTACCTAATCTAAGGCTTGCTATGTCTTCAGGTGTGTGCGTCCAGACCGAGACTGTGCTCCGACAGGCGATTGCCGAGCGAATTAAGCCGGTTCTGTTCATGAACAAGATGGACTTGGCTATGCTGACCCTCCAACTGGAGCAGGAAGACCTTTACCAGAAGTTCACTCGAATTGTCGAAACCGTTAACGTGATTATCGCCACTTATGCCGACGAATCTGGTCCTATGGGTGACATCAAAGTGGATCCGTCGAAGGGTAGCGTTGGCTTCGGCTCTGGTTTGCACGGCTGGGCCTTCACTCTGAAGCAGTTCTCTGAGATGTACGCCGAGAAGTTCAAGATTGATGTCGAGAAGCTGATGAACCGCCTCTGGGGCGAGAACTTCTACAATCCTCAGACTAAAAAGTGGTCCAAGAGGTTCGACGAGGGATACAAACGCTCGTTCTGTATGTTTGTGTTGGACCCGATCTTCAAGGTGTTCGACGCCATCATGAACTTCAAGAAGGACGAGATCCCCAAACTGCTCGAGAAGCTGAATATCCAACTCAAGGGAGACGACAAGGAAAAGGAGGGCAAAGACTTGTTGAAAGTGGTGATGCGAACCTGGCTTCCGGCCGGAGAGAGTCTGCTTCAGATGATTGCCATTCACTTGCCGTCGCCCATCACTGCCCAGAAGTACAGAATGGAAATGCTCTACGAAGGACCTCATGACGACGAGGCAGCTGTCGGTGAGTTGGCTGACTGACTGTTTGTCGACCTCAGGTTGTGACCCAATTTGACTCTTGCCAGCCGTCAAGACCTGCAACCCCGAAGGACCTCTCATGATGTACATCTCGAAGATGGTGCCCACTTCGGATAAGGGCCGCTTCTATGCATTCGGCCGAGTCTTCTCTGGCATTGTCTCCTCGGGACAGAAGGTGCGAATCATGGGTCCCAACTACGTGCCCGGCAAGAAGGAGGACCTCGTCGAGAAGGCTATCCAACGGTAGTGTTCGTCCAGTGATCGTCTTATTCTAATTTAAATTTTGATATTGATTGCCAGAACTGTGCTTATGATGGGCCGTAACGTCGAGTCGATTGAGAACGTCCCGTGCGGTAACATCTGCGGTCTGGTAGGCGTCGATCAATTCTTGGTGAAGACCGGAACCATCTCGACTTTCAAGGACGCGCATAACATGAAGGTTATGAAGTTCTCTGTGAGTCCTGTGGTGCGCGTTGCTGTCGAGCCGAAGAACCCGGCTGACCTGCCCAAGCTGGTCGAGGGTCTGAAGCGGTTGGCCAAGTCTGACCCTATGGTGCAGTGCATCATCGAAGAGTCCGGCGAACACATCGTTGCCGGCGCTGGAGAGCTCCATCTGGAGATCTGTCTGAAGGACTTGGAGGAGGACCATGCTCAGATCCCCATTAAGACCTCGGACCCTGTGGTGACATACCGAGAGACCGTCACCGAGGAGTCGGGCATCACCTGTCTGTCCAAGTCTCCCAACAAACACAACCGACTTTACATGAGAGCCGCTCCTATGCCCGAAGGCTTGCCTGAAGACATTGACAAAGGAGACGTGAACCCGAAGGACGACTTCAAGGTCAGAGCCCGTCTGTTGGCCGACCGCTACGAATGGGACGCCACTGAGGCCAGAAAGATCTGGGCTTTTGGACCCGAGGGAACCGGTCCTAACCTGTTGGTCGACGTGACCAAAGGAGTCCAATACCTGAACGAAATCAAGGACAGTGTGGTCGCGGGCTTCCAATGGGCCACCAAAGAGGTGAGCATTCGTTGATTGCTCTGACGATTGATATCAACAACTAATTACTGGTTTGCCTCTTCAGAGCGTTCTGTGCGAGGAGAACATGCGAGGCGTGCGCTTCAACATCCACGACGTGACCCTTCACGCCGATGCCATCCATCGCGGCGGTGGACAAATCATTCCGACCGCCCGTCGCTGCTTCTATGCCTGCATCCTGACTGCGGCCCCGCGTCTACTGGAACCGGTCTATTCGGTCGAAATCCAATGCCCTGAGGGGGCTGTCGGCGGTATCTACGGAGTATTGAACAGAAGAAGAGGTCATGTGGTCGAAGAAAATCAAGTTATGGGAACTCCGATGTTTGTGGTCAAGGCTTTCCTTCCCGTCAACGAGTCGTTCGGCTTCACCGCTGACTTGCGCTCTAACACCGGAGGTCAGGCGTTCCCGCAGTGCGTGTTCGACCACTGGCAGGTCCTGCCCGGCGACCCGATGGACGGCAAGTCGCGTCCCCACGTGATCGTTATGGACACCCGAAAACGTAAAGGTCTTAAGGACTCTCTTCCAGACTTAGACCAATATATGGATAAATTGTAAACGATTTGTCTGATATATCATTGAATGTTTTAACAAATTATAATTTGAGTATAAAATGAAATGATTTGAACTATAAAATGATTCATTAAATTTGATTTCTTATTAAATATTTAACCGGTTTTCGGTTTTTAACTATACTTTGATTTGAGTTAACTTATCATTGAGTCATTCAATTGGGCACCAAATTAATAGATGAACTGATAATTAGCTGACAATGAACTAGACTCGAGTCTCGCTTGATCTCGGTCTTACCATAATGATAGTGATAGTGAGGTCGAAGTGTCTTCTGGCTGACAATGGGGTCGCACATAGTTTATGAATCGATTGGTGCAAAACGTGACGAAATGCTGTCGATTGGGAAGTCGAGCGCCAATTGAGAGAATCGATTGAATTGAGAGACTGATCAGTGATTGCAGTGAATGAGAGTCAGTGACACTCATTCAGTGAGAGTGCATCAGTTGGTTGACTCCAATCAGTCGCCAATGGCTTCCAAGAAGAAGGTCAACGACGTGGACACGATGGACACCGCCGACAGCTGCAGTCTGGCCAGTGGCAGCTCTTCTGCCAGCGGTTCGAGTCGAGAGGAGGCCACTGACAGCAGCGCACCGGTCAGTCAAAGTGGATCTCAGAGACCGAAGAGGTCGAGAGTGGGTCTGAAAAAGAGGAAAACTCCGAAAGACACGACTAGTGGACAATTCGTTTGCCACAAATGTCAGCCCAAAAGATATTTCAAGAAGAGTCGAGTGCTGTCTGAACACACGGAACTGATCCATGCGGTGAGTCTTCACCCGTGCTTGTGGTGCGCCAAACAGTTCTCCAACAAAAGCCAACTTCTAGTCCATCAGAAGCTCTATTCTCACGACAAACCTCTTCATTGATACCATTCTTAAGTGCCGTTCAGTGATTGCATGTATTATACTCACCAAAACGAAACAAAATTATTGATCCAATTATTACAACATTTGGATATTGATTGCAATCGACTCTAAATATTAGTATTTAGTAAATACTTTTTAGTATTGAATTAACCATTGAATTCGCTGCCATTGCTTATTGTTATTCAGTAATTGTTACTGTTGTTGCATTTATTACATCCAGTTAAAAATTGTTTGGCAAAAATTATATGTTTGTAAACATGCCATTCATAACTAGGTTATACTAAACTACATAAATAAATGAGTGATCTTTAGTCCAATGATATAATGGCCTCATTATTGACTCCAGTTATCACTTAGTTGTCACTTATCAGTGACATTTCTATTATATTGTCTGTGGCTCTAATCGTCAAAGAGCAAGATCACCGGCTGACAGGTGTAAGGCATCGTTGGCTAT